>CAKNXH010082579.1:0-18869 GCA_932178445.1 Andricus quercusramuli
CATACATACATACATACATACATACATACATACATACATACATACATCCATAAATACAGACAGACATACATACAGACAGCCAGAAATACAGACAGGCAGACAGACAAAAAAAATTTGTTTTCAATAAAAAATATTTGGATGAAATCAAAAAAGACGAATCTTCAACATTTTAAATTTAAAAATTAATTCCTCACTGAAGAAAAAACAAATTTTCAAACAAATAAGTAAGTTTTCAATCAAGTAGTTGAATTTTCGAGAAACAAAATTAATTTTTAACCAAAAAATATAATTTTCTATAAAAAAAGAAGAGTTTTCAACAATATAGTGTAATTTCGAAATACAAAAGATAAATTTCACCAGAGAGAAATCAAAATTCAAAAGAAAAAATTAAATTTTCAACCACGGAGATTCAACTAAAATTAAGGATCTTCAACCAAAAAATTAATTTAAGAAAAAAGTTTCACATTCCAGCAAAAAGATTAATTTTCTAGCAAAAAAGTCCAGTTATTTATAAAATTAATTCATTTCTAATCAACTACTTGAATTTTCACATAAAAAGGATAAATTAACAAAAAAATGCAATGGTTAAATTTTCGGCAAAGATAACTAATTTTCCATTCAAAAAAAGGAATTTTCAAGACAAGTGTTAAATTTTTAACCAAAGACATCAATTTTCAACTAAAATGATTATTAAATTAAAAAATCAATTCTTAACAAAGTGATTCAATTTTCAAACAAAAATGAAAATTTTCAAGCCTGAACGTTTTTTTCTCAAAATGAAAGCTCACCTGAGTACTCATTTGAAAAAGTTAAAATAGTCCGTTTTTCCTCGAAAAATGGGATTGAAAAAATTATTATTCACAGTATTTTTGAGAATTCTTGAAGGAAATTATATTTTTGTAAACATTTCCTCAAATAAAAAAAATAGATAAATGAAAAAAAAACACCCACCGAGAATCGAACACGTAATCTTCCGTTCATGAAGCAGAATCGCTACTGCCTGAGCTATCCGCTGATGAGCATAGTTTTTCAGAAAATTTTTTTAATTGTATAATTTGAGATAAATAAAACTGGAATTTCAGAAAAAGATTATCACTATTTTGGTGGATGAAGGAAATTTGCAAAAGAGTTGAAAACAGTGTTTTACAGGCCTCTGATTTTGAGCGATAAATTAATGTGAGACTGACAGGGACTCTTAGTTGGACCTGTATTTGACCAATTTTCTTGATTGCCTCCGTGAAAAACTTTTAAGTGCCTGGGCCATTTTAAACTTAGATTTCTCCTCTCGAGGGACCCTGACGTCATTGACTCGAAGGCAGGTTCGGAAATACTTCTTTGGGTCAGTACCTCTGTCCCTAATACTCTTTCTAAATTCTAAATTATCCTTCCTGTGGCCAACCCACTTTCGTGGCAACACACCATTTTTTTGGAATCTTTGCCCTTCAAGGTGCTTCAAACGAGTCAGTTTTTAGAATAATACAAAAAAAGGCCACAAGGATTGAACTGTTTAAAATTAAATTTGGTTGATAATTCAAATATTGTTTTAAGGTCATCTGTTGAGTGAAATCAAAAAATTTTGGTTTTGATTTTTTTATTCTATTTCTAAAAGATTCGACGTTAAAAATTTTACAAGATTAAATTGCTGATTGTGGAGGAAAGTTGCAATCTATTTTCATTTGAAAATGAGCACAGATTGGGTGCTCTTTGCCCAAGAGAGACTCTTCTATTTCTTCTTTAGTCATCTGTTTAACCTCGCCGCTGTTCATGTTTATTTTAGCCCGTTTTTGACTAAAAGTATACATGCCACGAAGAACTGTATTGCTTCGCTCTAGCATTGCGAAAACGTCACCATTGGACGTTGACAATACAGTTTTTTCTCCGATTGGTATGGGCTCAAGGATCTGACGTTTACCTCTCACCAGAAGTCGTGAGTCGGGAGGAAAAGTATATCTTCGAAGTTCGAATCGCCGCGTCGGATTCCCGTGGGGAATGAGCCAAACACGACTCAGTTCCTCAATTTTGAGTAGACGTAGCCATAACTTGCCATGAAGAGCAGATATGGCAGCAGGAGATCTGGACCTGCCATGAAGAGCAGATGTGGCAGGAGGAGATCCGGACCTGCCATGAAGAGCAGATGTGGCAGGAGGAGATCCGGACGTGCCATGAAGAGCAGATGTGGCAGGAGGAGATCTGGACCTGCCATGAAGAGCAGATGTGGCAGCAGGAGATCTGGACGTGCCATGAAGAGCAGATGTGGCAGGAGGAGCAAGATTCATGACTGGAGAACGCTGCGTTTGAGGTCTGGCGCGAGGGACACCAGGAATAGGAGCGCCATTGGGCAAACATTCAAACAGTGAACCTACCTCTGCAACAAGGAATATGGGACTCAATTTAGAAAAAAGCTTGAAAAACAAAAAGCACACAGATACTTCGAACGAGAGAAATATCTTTACAAAAATCAGTGTAATCGGCTTACTGGAGACAGTGGCACAACAAAGGAAAAAAAAGAGAAGAACAATTCCTCTTTTTCTCCTTTGGAGGTAAAACTTTCAGCATCCCATTTTTTTTATCACACACATTATGGACTCTTCAGATTAAATTCAGATTGAATTTGTATTTACTTTTTCGAAACGCGAATGAAGCTTCAAGAAAAATAAAAATCGGAATAGAATGTAGATTCAATCTTACAAACTTCCATTTGCGTGCAATTAAAAAAATTAACATGAAATTATATATATATTTTAAATTATAATATTTACCAATATAATTGAAAATAAGGGCCAAATACAGGATGAGAGTAGAGAGAATCATCACGTTTTCCAGTTAGAGAAAAAGCTACTCAATATTTTAATGAAGATTTCGATTACCAATTCAACTAAAGAATATTCTGGTTCTTCCCCAGATTATGTAGTGTAACTTATCTTATATTTCTTATCTCACATATTATAGGCGTCGAGCTTGTTTTTCCTCGATATTGACATTTCATTAGAGACAGTTACAAGGAAAAAATGGACATGGTAGATTCGTTTGAGCTGCTAAGTTTACCCTGAGCGTATTACTGTTGCTATGGCAGATTTCAAAACTGTAGAGGAAAATAACGCCAAGGTTGCGTATTTATACAATGAAACTGTACTTCCGTCGAAGCTTGATTGTTGAATAATTATTTTAGTTGAAAATATCCCTTTGTTTGAACATTGAACTATTTGATTTTAGAAGATGTTGAATTTTTTTGGTAAACTGGTTCACTGCCAATCTTTTGAAAGAACCCATCTGTTTAGATGATTTGTTCCATTGCTGTATCTTCCACCATCCGTGTTCTTTGATTAGCTGATGTCAATCAATGTTGACAATAATGGAACAAACCAACTGTGAACCAGTATACCAACAAAATTCGACATCTGCTGAATTAATTCTTTCCTGGTCAATATAATTTAACATCAGCTAATCATACGACACGTTTGGAAGAAGATACAACAATGCAACAAACCAACTATGGACAAGTATACCCTCAAAATTCAATATCTTCTAAATTGATTCTTCTCTGGTAAATATCGATTGAAATCAGCTAATAATACAAGACGGTTGCAAGGACATACAATAAAGCAAACCAACTATGGACCAGTATATCAACAAATTCAAAATTCTTTGAATGAATTCCCACATAAGCAATATTAATCAACATCAGCTACTCATACAACATGTTGGGAGAAGGTATAACAATGGTACGAAGCAACTATAAAGATAGACCAGTATACCAACAAAATCTAACGTCTTCTCTATCAATTCCTGATTGGTTAACATCAATTAACGTTAGCTAATTGATCATACAACACGGTTTGAAGAAAATACAACAATGGAACAAACCAACTGTGGACCAGTATACCAACTAAATTCAACATTTCTTTAATTAGTTCCCACCTAGCCAATAATTATTAACATCGGCTAATCATACAACATGGTTGGAGGAAGGTACAACAATGGTACAAAGCAGCTTTCCAGATCGACAAGTATACCAAAAAATCCAACATCTCTTTAACTAATTCTTACGTGGTCAACATCAATTACCATCAGCTAATTAGTCCTATAAAACAGTTGGAGAATGATACAATAATAGAACAAACAACTATGGACCAGTATATTAATGAAATTCAATATTGCTTAAATTAATTCCCATCCAGTAAATATTAATGACATCAGCTTATTATACAACTCAGTTAGAAAAAGATACAACAATGGAGCGAACGAACTATGAACCAGTATACGAACAAAATGCACTCCATTCTAAATTAATTCTTCCCTGGAAAATAATAATTAACATCAGCTAATCATACAACATGTTTGGCAGAAGATACAACAATCGTAAAAACCAAATATACAGATAGAACAGTATAGAAACAAAATCCACAAACATGCAACAATAAAGCTACCAACTATGGACCAGTAAATCTACAAAATCTAACATCTCTTCAATTAATTCTTGCTTGATCAGCATCAACTACCATCAGCTCATTAATCATACAACACGGTCGTGACAAGATACAACAATGGAGCAAACCAACTATAGACACGTGTACCAACAAAATGGAATATCTTCGAAATTACTCCTACCCTGGTCATTATTAATCAACATCATTTAATCATACAACATCATTGGAAGAAGCTACAACAATGGTACAAAGCAACTACACATTTGGACCAGTATACCAACAAAATCCAAAATCTTCTCCATTAGTTCTTACGTGATTAACATCTATCAACATTAGCTAATTATCCATACAGCACGATTGGCAGAAGATGCAATAATAGAACAAACCAAGTATGGACCAGTAAACAAACAAAATTCAACATCTTCTAAATTAATTCTTCCCTGGTCAATACTAATTAACATCAGCTTATCATACACCACGGTTGGAAGAAGATACAACAATGGAGCAAACCAACTATGGACCCGTTTACAAACAAAATTCAACATTCTTTAACTTAAGTTCTCACCCAGTCAATATAAATGAAAATCAGCTAATCATACAATGTGGGTCGGAAAAGGTAAAACAATGGTACGAACAAACAGTACAGATCCACCAGTATTCCAACAAAATCCAACATCTTCTCAATTAATTCTTACTTGGTCGACATCAATTAACATCAGCTAGTTGATCATACGTAACGGTTGGAAGAAGATACAATGATAGAAGAAACCAATCGTAGACCCGTATACCAACAAAATTGAACATCTTCTAAATTATCTCTTCCCTGGTCAAAATTAATCAATATCAGTTAATCATACTACATAGTTGGAAGAAGCTACAATCATGGTACAAACCAACTAAACAGATGGACCAGCATACCAACAAAATCCAACATCTCCTCAATTAGTTCTTACCAGGTGAAAATCAATCAGCATCAGTTAGTTATTCATACAACACGATTGGAAGAAAATGCAATAATAGAATAAACCAACCATGGACCAGTAAACAAACAAAATTCAACATATTCTAAATTAATTCTTCCATAGTCAACACTTATTAACATCAGCTAATGAATGTTGCTGATTCAACTATTTTGTTGAATAGTTCTCTTGTCTGTTCAAATTCAAATATTTTATTCTGATTCTACAAGATTCGATGTTAAAAATGTTACAAAATTAAATTGCTGGTTGTGGATGAAAGTCATCAACTATTTTTGTTTGAAAATGCGTACTGACTGGATGCGCTCTGCCTACAAGACACTCGTCTCTTTCTTCTCTGGTCATCTCATTAACCTCGAAGCTGTTCATGTTTATTTTAGCCCGTTTTTGACTGGTAGTGAATAATCCACGAAGAAGTGTGTTATTTCGCTCTAGTATTGCAAAGACTTCACCATCAGACGTTGATAATACAGTTTTTTCTCCGGCTGGAATGGGCAAAAGGACATTATATCTTCCTCGAACTTGGATTGGTGCATCATGAGGAAAAGTGTATTTTCGAATTTCAAATTGCCGTGATGGATTCGCGTGAGGAATGAGCAGAACACCTCTAAGTTCTTCAATTTTGAGTCTACGTAGGGGTAAAGAAGAACTGCCAGGAGGAGATCTGGACCTGCCATGAAGAGCAGATGTGGCAGGAGGAGATCTGGACCTGGCACGAAGAGAAGATGTGGCAGGAGGAGCAGGAGTCATGATTGGAGAACGCTGAGATTGAGGTCTGGCAGGAGAAGACCTTTCAGAAGATGTAGAAGGTCTGCCACGGGGAACACCAGGAATAGGAGCACCATTGGGCAAACATTCGAACAGGGCACTTAGCTCTGCAACAAGAAATAGGGGAGTCAATTCAGAAAAAAAGCTTAAAAAACAAAAATCACACATATACTTCAAACCAGAGGAATATGTTTCAAATTTTTATGCTTTGGTTGAAACTGTAATTATTTTATTGAACATTCAACTCTTTGCTTGATAATTCGTCTGCTTGGTTTTGAAACTCTTATCAACTAAGCTAATTGAATTTAATCTGTTTTGGTTCAAAATTTAACTATTCTGTTGAAAATTCAATTTTCTTCTCTTTACAGAAAATTAATCTTTTTGGTTGAAAATTTAATTACGTAGTTTAAGTTTGGACTGCTTCGTCAGAAATTCCTTCTTCTCCTCAAAAAGTCATCCTTTTAGTTGAAATTTTACTTCCCATTTTTTCAACGCACAAATTATGGCTTGAAAAATTTGCATAAAACTATATATATGTATTGGATAATTATATTTACCAATTGAATTGAGAATAATGGCCAAAGACAGGATGAGAGTAGAGAAAATCACCATGTTTCCTGATTAGAGAAAAAGCTACTCAATATATTAATGAAGATTTTGATTAGCAATTTGACTAAAGAATATTCCATCCCAAAACTCTTCTTATTAATCATATATTCCTTATCTCACACATTATAGGCGTCAAGCTTGTTTTTCTCAAATATTGACATTTCATTAGAGACAGTTACAAGGAAATAATGTACATAGTAGATTCTTTTAGACTGATATAATATAGTTATATATGAATGATTTTAAATTCCCGATCATTTCCCGGCTTTCTTCCAGTCATGTGTTCATTTTTTCCGGTAAACTGAAATGTTGATAATTTAATTGATGTTATCAATAATTATTAACATCAGCTAATTAATTATACAACATGGTTTGAAGAAGGTACCACAATGATACAAAGCCACAATACAGATCGACCAGTATATCAACAAAATCAAACATCTCAATTAATTCTTCCCTGGCTAACATCAATTATCATCAACTAATTAATAATACAACACAGTTGGAAGAAGATACAATAATAGGGAAAAGCAACTATTGACCAGTATACCTAAAAGATTAACATTATATAAATCAATATTCACCTAGTCAATAATAATTAACATCAGCTTGTGATACAACACGAGTGAAAGAAGAGACAATAATGATACAAAGCTACTACAGAGATCAACCACTATATCAACAAAATCCTACATCTCCCAAATTAATTCTTACTTAATCGACACCAATAAGTGTCAGCTAATTACTCATACAACGCGGTTGCAAGAATGTACAACAATGGAACAAACCAACGATGGACCGGTATACAAAAAAATTTAATATATTCTAAATCAATTCTCACCTGGTAAATATTAATAACATCAGGTAATCATACCACGCAGTTGAAAGATGGTACAGCAATGAAGCAAACCAACTATGGACTAGGATACCAACAAAATTAAACTTTCTTTAAATTAATTATCATCAGCTTATCATACAGCATGTTTGGAAGAAGGTACAATAATGGTACAAAGAAACTATACAGATCGACCAGTATACCAACAAATCCAACATCTCTTCAATTAATTGTTACGTGTTCAACATCAGTTAGCATGAGCTAATCATTCATACAAACCGGTTGGAAGACGATG
Source organism: Andricus quercusramuli (assembly GCA_932178445.1). Taxonomy (NCBI): domain Eukaryota; kingdom Metazoa; phylum Arthropoda; class Insecta; order Hymenoptera; family Cynipidae; genus Andricus; species Andricus quercusramuli. The sequence continues at coordinate 7,912 of CAKNXH010082579.1, forward strand.
CAATACTAGAAAAAACCAACAATGGACAGGATATTGAAAAAATGCAACACTCTTTAATTTAATTCCCACCTAGTCAATATTAATAAACATCAGCTAATCATATAACAAGGTAAGAAGTAGATACAACAATGGAGCAAACAAACTATGGACCAGCATACCAACAAACTTCACTCTCTTCTAAATTATTTCTTCCCTGGTCAATGATAATTAACATCAGCTAACCATACGACATGATTGGCAGAAGATACAGCAATGGGATAATTCAGCTAGAGACCACTATACCAACAAAATTCAACATCTTCTAAATCAATTCTTACTTGGTTAATATTGATGAATATCAGCTAATCACAAAACACGATTAGAAGAAGGTGCCACAATGGTAAAAACCAACGATACAGATCGAACAGTATACAAACAAAATCCGAAATCTCCTTAATGAATTCTTAATTGGTCAACATCAATTAGCATTAGCTACGTAAGAGTATACCAACAAAATTCAACATTCTGCAACCTAAATTCTCACGTAGTCAATATTAATTAACATCAGCTAATAATACAATATGGTTCGAAGATGATACAACAGTGGTACAAACCAACTGTGCAGATCAAGCAATGTACCAACAAAATCCAACATCTCATTTAATTCTTACTGAGTGAAAATCAATTAACATCAGATAATTATTCATATAACATGGTTGAAATTAGGTACAGTAATTATACAAACCAACTAAGTATACGGATCTAACAGTATCCCAACAAAGCCAATACCTCCTCAATCAATTCTTACGTGGTCAACATCAATGAACATTACAACTACTTTTTTGTTGGAGTTAAATTCATTCCAATTGAAACTAAGACCATTTTTTTAGACTTGAACTGTTTTATTCAGATTTCAAAAGATTCAATGTTGAAAAGGTTTCAAGATTGAATGACTGGTTGTCAATGACGGTCATCAACTATTTTTATTTGAAAATGCGTACTGATTGGATGCGGTCTGCCTACAAGACACTCGTCACTTTCTTGTCTGGTCATCTTTTTCACTTCACCGCTGTTCATGTTTATTGTGGCCCGCTTTTGACCGGTAGTAAATAATCCACGAAGAAGTGTGTTATTTTGTTCTAGTATTGCAAAGACTTGACCATTGGACGTTGATAATACAGTTTGTTCTTCGGTTGGCATGGGCAAAAGGATATTATATCTTCCTCGCACTTGAATTGGTGCATCATGAGGAAAAGTGTATTTCCGAATTTCGAATTGCCGTGATGGATTCGCATGGGGAATAAGCCGAACACGTCTAAGTGCTTCAACTGGAAATCCGCGTAGGCGTAAAGAAGAAAACCCACTGGTAGAAGGAGACCTAGACCTGGTACGAAGAGAAGGTTCGGCAGGAGGAGACCTGGACCTGGCATGATGAGAAGATTCGGCAGCAGGAGAAGGAGACATGTCTGGAGATATCTGCGATTGAGGTCTGGCAGGAGAAGACCTTTCAGAAGATGTAGAAGGTCTGCCGCGAGGAGCACCAGGAATAGGAGCACCATTGGGCAAACATTCGAACAGTGAACTTAACTCTGCAACAAGAAATAGGGGATTCAATTTAGGAAAAAAGTTTAAAAAATATAAAGCACAGATATACTTTAAACCAGAGGAATTTGTTTACAAAAATCAGCGTAACCGGCTGATTAGAGACAGTAGCGCATATGGTACAAATTTTATGTCATTTTTCGCATCTCATTTTTTCAGCACACATATTATGGACTTCCCAGAATTAATTTGTATTTAGTTTTCAGAAACGCAAATAAAGCTTGAAGGAAAATAGAAATTGGAATAGAATTTAGATTAAATTGTACAAAGATTTATTTGCGTATAGTTTAGAAAATGTACATGGAACTATACATATTATATTATATTATTATATTTACCAATAGAACTGAGAATAACTGCCAACGACAGGATGAGACTAGAAAAAATCATGTTTTCTAATCAAAGAAAAAGCTATTCAATATATAATTGAAGATTTGGATTGACAATTCAACTAAGGAATATTCTGGTTCATCACCAGATGATACAATATATCTTATGTAATCTCACAGATTATAGGTGTCAACCCGGAGAATATGTTAAGAAATTGGAATCATGAATATTATCCTTTCACGTTTTGGATCAAATATTCAGAAATTAGGTTGAAGGCTTTAAAAATATAATATAAAACATAATAATCCTAATATGATATCATTAAATCATCTCTAAAATTAAAAAGCATTCGTCGGATTTCGAGACTGATAAATCCACCGTTTAAAACTGATAAGGATTAATTATTATCATCATTGAATTTATTATCTGAAAGACAATATTGGTTTTGATCTTCAAACATGGGAACAGTTTACGATGAACGTATTACTGTTGCTAAGGCAGATTTTGAAACTGTAGAGGAAAATGACGCAAAGTTTTTGTACCTAAAAAATAAAAATGTACTGTCGTCAAAGTTTGATTGACGATTCATCAGTTTAGTTGAAAATGAATCCCTTTGGTTGAATATTGAACAATTTCATTTTAGGAGATGTTGCATTTTGTTGGAATACTGGTCCACTTCCAATCCTTTGGAAGAACCTATCTGTATAGTTCGTTTGTTCCATTGCTGTATCTTTTTCAAACCGTGTTTTAAGATTAGCTGATGTTAATCGATGTTTACAATAATGGAACAAACATACTATGAACAAGTATCCCAACAATATTTAACATCTTCTATATTAGTTCTTACCTGGTCAATGGTAATTAACATCAGAAAATCATATAACGTGGTTGGAAGAAGATACAATGAAGCAAACCAACTATGGACCAGTATATCAACAAAATTCAACATTCTTTCAATTGATTCCCACCTAGTCAATTTTAATTTATATCAGCTAGTCATACAACACGGTTGAGACAAGATACAACAATGGAGCAAACCAACTATGGAGCAAGATACCAACAAAATTCAACTTCTTCGAAATTACTTCTTCCCTGGTCAATATTCATTGCCAATCAGCAAATCATACAACATGGTCGGAAGAACATACAACAATTGTATAAACCAATTGTACAGATCGAACAGTATACCAACAAAATGTAGCATCTGAAATAATTTTTACTTAGTCAACATCAATTAAATATCAGTTAATAATGAAACAACACGATTGGAACAAGGTACAACAATGAAACAAACCAACTATGGATCAGTATACTAACAAAATTCAACAACTTCTGAATTAGCTCTTACCTAGTTGCTATTAATTAACATCAGCTAATCATACAACACGGTTGGAAGAAGATAGAACAGTGAAGCAGACCAACTATGGACCAAGATACCAACAAAGTCCACTTCTTCTAGATTACTTTTTCCCTGGTCAATATCGATTGACAATCAGCTAATCATACAATACGATTGGAAGAACTTAAAACAATGGTATATACCAACTATACAGAGCGAACAGTATACCAACAAACTGTAACATCTGAAATAATTTTTACTTAGTCAACATCAATCAAACATCAGTTAATTAATCAAAAACATGATTGGAAGAAGGTACAACAATGAAACAAACCAACTATTGATCAGTATTCTAACAAAATTCAAGATCCCCTGAATTAGCTCTTACCTAGTCAATATTAATTCATATCAGCTAGTCATACAACACGGTTGAGACAAGATACAACAGTGGAGCAAACCAACTATGGACCAAGATACCAACAAAATTCAACTTCTTCTAAATTACTTCTTCCCTGGTCAATATTCATTGCCAATCAGCAAATCATACAACGTGGTCGGAAGAACATACAACAATGGTATAAACCAACTGTACAGGTCGAACAGTATACCAACAAACTGTAACATCTGGAATAATTTCTACTTAGTCAACATCAATTAAACATCAGTTAGTTAATGAAACAACACGATTGGAAGAAGGTAAAACAATGAAACAAACCAACTATGGATCAGTATACTAACAAAATTCAACATCTTCTGAATTAGGTCTTACCTAGTAAATATTAAATAACATCAGCTAATCATAGAACACGTTTGGAAAAAGATAGAACAATGAAGCAAACTTGGTTAATCTTTTTGGTTCAACATTAATTTTTTCAACTTCAACTATTTTGTTGAAAATTCGTCTTTTTGGTTTCAAATTTGAACATTTTGTTGAGAATTTATTTCTTAAAAATGCGCTTTTTCGTTAACCTGTTTTTTTTTCTTCAAATGAGCTACAAAGTAGTAGTTGAAAGTTGGATGAGCGTTATCTTCTTTTTTGTTTCAAAAATCTTTATTCGTTGAATATTCCACTTGTTGCTTGAAAAATGTATAATTTCAGTTGAAAGTTCATCTCTCTGATTAAGAATAGGACTATTTTGTTGTAAATTCGTCGTCTTTTGTGAAAATTAATTGTTTACACAAAATATTTAACTTGTATATTTTTGGTACAAAATTTATCTTTTTGAGTTGAAAATGAAACTATTTGTTTAAAAATTTATGTATTTTGTTGAAAATTCCTTTTTTTGGTAGAAATTGAACTGTTTGGAAATTAATCTTATTTGGTTGAAGATTCAACTATCTTGTTGGAAATTGATTTTTTGTTGTTGTTGTAAATTGAACTGTTTGGTCATAAATCTTAGAATTGAAGTTGTAATTGAAAATATTAATAATCGAAGAAAAAAGAAATTCAGGGAAAAGTAAGGTAATTTTGAAAATGAAGTCTTGCAGCCACCCTTTTATTTTGGTTTTACGTTACGAACAATTTTTTAATAATGTTGTGGACGAAAGTCGTCAATTATTTTTATTTGGAAATTCGCACTGATTGGGTACTTCCTGCCCAAGAGAGTTTCCTCCCTTTCTTCTCTGGTCATTTTTTCAACCTCACCGCTGTTCATATTTATTTTTGCCCTTTCTTGATAGCCATTTTGCATTGTATATATTCCACGAAGAACGTTATTATTTCGCTCTACTATTGCAAAGACTTCACCATCAAACGTTGATAACACACTTCGTGTTCCGTTCGGTATTGGCTCAAGGGCATTACATTTTCCTCTTAAATGAATTTGTGCACAGCTAGGAAAAGTGTATGTTCGAATTTCGAATTGCCGGTTCGGATTTTTGTGGGGAATGAGCCGAAAGTGTCTAAGTTTATCAATTCTTAGTCCAAATAAAGAAGAAAGACTGCCAGGAGGAGACCTGGATCTGGCATGAAGAGAAGATGTGGCAGAAGGAGATCCGGACCTGACACGAAGAGAAGATTCGGCAGGAGGAGTAGACTCCACTGGAGAAGGCGGCGATTGACGTCTGGCAGGAGAAGAACTTTCAGGAGAATGAGATCTGGCACGAGGAACACCAGGAATAGGGGCGCCATTGGGTAAACATTCAAATAGTGAACTCAACTCTGCAACAAAAAAAGAGGTTTCAATTCAGAAAAAAAACCTAAAAAATCATAAATTCAAGGAAAGTCAACTTGTGTAACAGAATTGCACAAAAATACTTCGCTTACATGCGAACTGAATCAATGGAGAGTCTATGAATAGGAATATTCTTGAAATTATTTTTTCTTCCAAAACATATTATGGATATATTATATAAATTATAGATATATAATTATATTCACCAATAGAATTGAGGATAACCACCAAAGACAGGGCAAGGGTAGAAAAAATCCTCATCTTTTTTAATTATAGAAAAAACTATTCAATATATCAACGAAGACTTGGATTACAAATTTAACTGAGGAATATTTTAGTTCTTCATCAAAATATCTTTTATTTGTCATCTCATTATTATTATCGTCAAGCTTGTTTTTCGAAGATATTTGCATTTCGTTAGAGATAATTGCGAGGGAAAAATGGACATGCTAGATTCTTCGAAACTGATATCGCAATTTATATAATCTTTTTCGCTCAAGCGCAATCCGTCGTTTAAATGAATTTATATAGTGTCTACCCGATAAATAATTTCAAATTCCCGATCATTTCCCGGCTTTCCCCCAGTCATTTGTTGATTTTTCCCGGTGAATTTGAAAGAATTCAAAATACATTGCGAATCTTCTCATTTTCCTGAAAGGTCTCCTCCTGCCACATCTCATTCTTTGGGTTTCACGATCCGGTCTACTCCTCCTGCCATATCTTTTTATTTGTGGCAGGTCCAGTCAGAATGTTTTTTTTTCAGAATTAAAATCATTTTTCAAACTTCCCATGTGAAACATTTGAAGCTCGAACTCAAAATTGTATTTTTTTTGAAAAATTCACAAGGCCCAGTGGGGCAGACACCTTGAAAATATGTTAAAAAATTGAAAAGTGCAAGCGGATTTGAAGGCAACTGAAAGGAATTTATCAGAATTATTGTAATTTCACTGAAAAGAATCACTTCACTAAAATTTACTGAATTTCAATAGATTTCAGAGGGCTGTATAAGGTTTCGAAAATTATAAGGCATGCAAAGGAATGCAAAGGGATTTAAAAGATTGAAAAGTGTTTCTCAGATTTCGAGACTAATAAACCCATCGTTTGAAGCTATTGAAGATTTATTATTAACATTATTGAATTCAATATCAGGAAGACAATATTGGTTTCGAACTTCAAATATGGGATCAGCTTACGATGGACGTATTACTGTTGCTGAGGAAGATTTCGAAACTGTAGATGAAAATGATGCAAAGTTTGATTAAAGGTTCATCATTTCAGTTAAAAATTCATCTCTTTGGTTTATCATCGGACTAATTCAATTTGGAAGATGTTGAATTTTGTTGATATACTAGCCCACTTCCAATCCTTTGAAAGAAGCAATCTGTATGGTTGGTTTGTTTTATTGTTGCGTCTTCTTCCAAGCGTAAGATTAGCTGATGTGGATTTATGTTGACCAGGTAAGAATTAATTTCGGGGATGAACATTATGCCAAAAAAACTTAGCATCTTCTGAATATATTTCCACCTAGTCAATATTAATTGACATCAGCTCATCATACAACAGGGTTGAAAGAAGATACAACAATAGAACAAACCAACTATGGATCAGTATACTGACAAAATTCAACATCTTCTGAATCAACTCTTACCTGGTCAATATTGATTAACAATCAGCTAATCATACAATACGGTTGGAAGAACATACAACAAAGGCATAAACCAACTATACAGATCGAACAGTATACCAACTAATTGTAGCATCTGAATTATTTTTTACTTGGTCAACGTCAATTAACATCATCTAATTAATCATACAACACTATTGAAGGAAGATACGATAATGAAGCAAACCAATATTTTAGTTTTACATTATGAAGACATTGTTAATAATGTTGAGGACGATAGTCTTTAACAATTATTATTTCAAAATTCGTAGAGATAAGGCGCTCTCTGCCTAAGGGAGATTCCTCTTTTTCTTCTCTGGTCATTTCTGCAACCTTGCCGCTGTTCATGTTTATTTTTGCCCTTCGTTGCAAGCTATTCCTCTTTGTATATATTCCGCGAAGAATGTTATTATTTCGCTCTACTATTGCAAAGATTTCACCATCAAACGTTGACAATACATTTTGTATTTCTGTTGGCATTGGCAGAAGGGCATTATATCTTCCTCTCACTCCAATTTCTGCATCGCGAGGAAAAGTGTATCTTCGAATTTCGAATTGCCGGTTCGGATTTTTGTGGGAAATAAGCCGTACGTATCTAAGTTGTTCAATTTTCAGTCCAAATAAAGAAGGCAGAATGCCAGGAGGAGACCTGGTTCTGGCATGAAAAGAAGATGTGACAGGAGGAGAACCGGTCCTGACATGAAAAGAATATGTGACAGGAGGAGACCTGGACCTGACACGATGAGAAGATTCGGCAGGAGGAGGATTCTCGGCCGGAGAACGCGGAGAATGAGGTGTGTCAGGAGAACACCCTTCAGGAGACTTAGAAGAACTGCCACGATGAACACCAGGAATGGCGGCGCCATTAGGTAAGCACTCGAACAGTAAACTCAACTCTGGAACGAAAAGCAGATTCAATTAGGGGAAGAAATTTTCGAACATAAACTCCACCCAAGGAAAGTATTTCTCTGAAAATTGTCTCACGTCATTTGTCGGTGCCCCTGTAGGAGTGTAGAGTAGAACAGGGCGAGGCAGCCAGTGGGGCGAGGCAGCCAATTTCTTCTCATTCCCACAGCGTTCATTTAAATTGCGCGCCATTTGTAAGGTAAGGTCGGTTAGGTTAGTTCGCTGCATTTTCCGAAAGTCTGTGTATTATATGATTGGCTGCCTCGCCCCAGGTTTTTACAGTTGAGCAAAAACATAGCGTCTCTGGAAAATGGTTGTAGAAACTGTAATAGGCAAGCTACGTCGAAATGCCACAACGCAACTTCGTAGCCAAAGAGTCAAGCTTTATAACGAGACCATACACTTTTTGATAACATTTCGAACAAGTTTTCTGAACCCCAAAATATGGAATGGCTGCCTCGTACCGTTCTACTCTACCATATGTGCACGCGCACATATGGTACAAATCGTGTATCAATAGGGAAACTCTTGATTTTTTTTTTTCAAAACACATTATGGATACATTATATAGATTATAGATATATAATTATATTCACCAATAGAATTGAGGATAACCACCAAAGACAGGACGAGAAAAGAAACAATCCTCATCTTTTCGAATCAGAAGAAAAGCTTATCAAAGTATAAATGAAGATTTGGATTAAAAATTTAACTACTGGATATTGTGCGCATTCGTTAGTTTGTATGGTATATTTTAGGTTTATTATCTCATAAATGATAAGCGTTAAGCTTTTTCTGGTCAGATATTTACATTTCATTAGAGCTTGATTCAAGGAAATAATGGAACTACTAAATTACTCAATACTGATATCACAGTTTACATAATTATTTATGTATAAGCGCGATCCCTCGCTTTAAGTAAAAAAATTTATATAAAAGTCCATAAATTAAATACTTTTTATTCAGAGCTTTTTATTATATTTTCCAAGTAAATTTTATTCAGATTCGTCAATATTATGTGACTCGAGTTGAAACTAAAAATTTGTCTTCAAAATTAACTAGAGAATTATTATTATTTCCAATAATTCAACTTTTTGCCCAATTTTCGATTGATCACTTTTTACTTGGCCCGAAAAAATTATTAAAATTTAACAAACACAATTGTTCGAACAAATTATTATTGTTTGCGGAATTTCTAAATAAACTCGATATAAGATTTAGGTCCCCTGGGTTTAGGCCTTCCGAGAATTAACGCCGCGCCTCGGGAATGGATGAAAGGTCCGATCGACCTCAAGCATCGGAAGTCCCACTGCAGTGATTTGTAACCTCAAACTGTCAAGTGTCGACGTGAGAGTTTTGAAAACTGTGCTTTTCGTAGACAGTTATTCTAATATTCATGAATGTCAGTGATTCTCTGTTAAATAACTTCGTATGTCTGGTTATGAAACTGCGTCATGCATTATGCTCTACGCAAAAGTGCGTGCTTCCCACTTGAAGTGTTTTGCGAGATGTTTTCTTACAAAATAAGTGATGTGCTTTTGGATGCTGCTCTCTTCGAATGGTTTAAGCAAGCGAGAGACAAAGGTATCATTTCAACAAAAAAAAAAGGTATCAATTCAAGAGAAAAAAAATCTAGACCACCCTAATGTCCTCTGAGCCAAATTATCCACACAAGAAAATGAGCCACCTTTTTTGATAAAAGGTAATAGTAATACCTGTGTTTGAAACAAGCCATTATGAAAATTAGGTTTAAAAATCAAGTTGTTTTATTTCATAATGCGGTGAGATATTTATTAATGGAAGTAAGTGATTCTCTATTAAATAACTTCTTCGCATGTCTGGTTATGGAACTGCGTCATGCATTATGCTTGACGCAAAAGTGCGTGCTTCCCACTTGAAGTGTTTTGCGAGATGTTTTGTTGCAAAAAAGTGATGTGCTTTTGGATGCTGCTGTCTTCGAATGGTTTAAGCAAGCGAGAGACAAAGGTGATTCAGTATCTAAAACGATCATTCAAGAGAAAAAAAATCTAGACCACCCTAATGTCCTCTGAGCCAAATTATCCGCACAAGAAAATTAGCCACCTTTCTCGAAAAAGGTAATATTAATACCTGTGTTTGAAGCGAGCCATTATGACAATTAGGTTTAAAAAAAGAGCTGCTTTGTTTCATAATGCGGTGGGACATTGGGACAGGTGTCGTGGACAGTAGCGGTGCGGACGAGCGAGGGGCGAGCGGAAGAAGAGAAAGGAGCTAGCAGGAAAATATATGTATAACGCAATGCGTCAAATCGAATTAACCGGGCACAATTACAGGGAACAAATCCGTGCCAGGTAGGCAGGCGTTAATGAGCGTCACCGGAAGTGGTCTTTCCCTCCCGCGCGACCGCAACTTCCGGTTCGCTTGGGGGCTCTCCAAGCCACCACGAGTATAACGAAGGGGACAGAATAAGCTGCTGCTGCTTTCTGTGCCCGCGATAAAATCAAGTAATTGTTTCGCTAAGCGTATGCGAATGTCCAACTTGCCGACCATCTAGATTACTGTGTATCCCATATATGTATACGCACGCGAAACAATATTCAACATATTATTCCTCTTCCCTTTCCTACTGTCGCTTTTCATCATTATTGTACTCGAACTAAGCTACAACTTCTAATTCAGCAAATACGCCACTGTAAAAAAATATTTTGGGAATTTTCCCAAAGAATGTTAGGACGGTACATACCTAATGGTATAGGATATTTTCCTAAAAATAAATTTGCAAAATTTTCCTGGAACTAGATACTGAAGAGTGTCCTAATTTATTTGAGAATTTTACTCTAAAATTAGGAAAATTTTCAAAAAATAAATTTTTAAAAAAATTTAATCAATTTGGGAATTGTGCTCAGAATAAATTTGGAAAATTTTCCCTAAACTAGATTCTGAAGAGTGTCCTAATTTATTTGAGAATTTTACTCTAAAATTAGGA
>CAKNXH010082583.1:0-11240 GCA_932178445.1 Andricus quercusramuli
AGGATTTCAGAATAAAATGCACGAGAAACTAGTTAGGACAATTTGGGAGATACTAATACGCAATAAAGATATAGAGGGCGCAAGGACAATTTTTAAAGTCCGAAAATTTGTTCGAATTCACACAAAAATGAATCCAATAAAAAAATGATATTTAGAGGATGCGCAAGCCCCATGAAGTTAGCCACGTATTTCCCATAAGAAAAAAATACGTTTTTGTAAATTTTATTCAGAATCCTCAATATCAGCTGAATCAAGTTGAAAATCAAAATTTCTTCTCTCAATTAGCCATAAAATAAGAATAAAATATTACTTTTCAAATATCACCCCCATAGGGCTGTTTTATAGGGTCCCAAGAAAACCCCATAAGTGAAAAAATGAGTTTTGCGAGTTTTTGGCGCTAATTATGATTTCTTGCGGGTTTTTTATGCAAATTGCTTCTGATACATGAAAATATACTTGAAACTGATAATTGTGTGTTTACATAAATTGTTTAAACAATTATTGTTTTTAGCAATTTTCTCTTAGAATGGAGATAGAAAGTCATGGTTTTTTCAAAAATGTTCCACTTTTTGTCTAATTTTCAAAAAGAGAGAGGTTTCACTTCAATAATGTTAACAGAGGTAATTGTTTAAACAATTCATTATTATATTTAATAATATTCTCTTAGATTAATGCTAGAAAGTTGTGTTTTTTTCTGAAATCTTCAACTTTTTGTTCACTTTTGCCTTGGAATAGATCGAATAATTAATTAAAGTTAACAAATTATTTAGTTCGATAATTTTTTATCATTATTAATAATAATTTTCAATTTGAATAATGCTAGAAAGTTGAGGTTTCTTCAAAAATTTTCCACTTTTTGTCTAATTTTTAATGAGACAGCATAATAATAATATTGCACGAATAATAATAATTCCATCAATGTTGACAAACGTGATTGTTTAGACAATTTATTCTCATTGTTAATAATATTTTCTAAGAAGAATGCTAGAAACTTGCGGTTTTTTCTGAAATTTTCAACTTTTTATCCACTTTTGACTTGGAATGAGTTAAATAATGAATTTAAGTCAACAAATTATTTGGTTGAATAATTTGTTATTATTATTAATAATAATTTTCAATTTGAAAAACGGTAGAAAGTTGCGGTTTTTCACAAATTTTCCACTTTTTGTTCAATTTTCATTGAGAGAGAGGTAATGGTTCATCAATGTTAACAAACCTAATTGTTTAAACAATTTATTATTATTGTTAATAATATTCTCTCATAATAATACTAGAAAATTGCAGTTTTTTCTGAAATTTCCACATTTTTGTTAACTTTTTACTTAAGACACCTATTATTTGATTGAATATAGCAAAAATAATCGTTTCAACAAATAATCACTATTATTAATAATATTAAATTTGAATAATGCTACAAAGTTGCGGTTTTTTCTGCAATTTTCAACTTCTTGTTCACTTTTGACTTGGTTGAGTTGAATAATTCATTAAAGTTAAAAAAATTATTATGTTAAAAAATTTGTTATTATTATTAATAATAATTTTCAATTTGAATAATGCTAGAAAGTCACGGTTTTTTCAAAAAAATTTCAATTTTTGTCGAAGTTTTAATGAGAGAGAGGTGATAGTTCATTACTTCCAACAAACCTAATTGTTTAAACAGTCCATTATTATTGTTAATAATATTCTCTTACAATAATGCTAGAAAATTGAAGCCTTTTCTGAAATTTTCAAATTGTTGTTTTCTTTTCATAATTGTTTAACAAATAATCACTATTATTAATAATATTCAATTTGAATAATGCTACAAAGTTGCGGTTTTTTCTTAAATTTTCAACTTTTTGTTCATTTTTAACTTGGGGGAGTTAAATAATTAATTCAATTTAGCAAAAATAATTTTTTTCACAAATTGTAATTGTTTATAACTATCTACTTATCCAATAATGCATCAAAGTCATGAAAGGGAAACGTTTTTTTTTTTTCTAAATCTCCTCCTTTTGTAGGTATTTTTTCTAGAATGAAACTAAAAAGACATTTTTTCAAAAACAAAAGAAAATAACACATTAAAATTTGAAGTTGAAAAGAAGTAATTTTCAACAACAAAGAAAGAATTTTCAACAAAACAGTTGAATCCTCAAGCTGAAAAGTCGAATTCTTCAGAACAAATGTAACTTTTGAAGCAAAAAACAAAAATTCCAACAATAAAGTTGATTTTTAATCAAGAAAGATGAATCTTCAACGGAATAGTTGAATTTTGAACCCAAAAAAAAAAAAAAAATTTTTAACCGCGCAAATGGAATCATTAAATAATCAGTTTAAAGACGATGAATTTTCAACAATTATTGTAGAATATGCATATTCTGTGGAGAAAGTATTTTGTGTGGAAAAAATATTGGACAGAATAATTTTTTGTGCGATATTTTTAAAATATTCTCAGAATAAAATAATGAATATTTATTTCTGGGTAGGATATATCCTGCGGAGAAAATATTTTGTGTGGAAAAAATATAACAGTATTAAATTCTGTGTAGGAAATGTTTTGTGAAGAAAATATTTTGTGTATGGAAAATATTGTACCGAATAATTTTTCGTATAATATTTCAAAAATATTCTTAGAATAAAATAGTGTCTATTTATTTCTGTGTAGGATATATTCTGTGGAAAAAATATTTTGTGTAGAAAAAATATAACAGGATTAAATTCTGTGTAGGAAATATTTTGTGCAGAAAAAATATTGAACAAAATCATTTTTTGCATTATATTTTTTAAATATTTTGCAATAAATAATTACTATTTATTTCTGTGTAGAATATATTCTGCGGAGAAGATATTTTGCGTAGAAAAAATATAACAGTATTAAATTCTGTGTAGGGCATATTCTGTAAAAAAAATATATTGTGTAGGAAAAATATTGGACAGAATAATATTATGCATGAAATTTTACAAATATTGTCGGAATAAAATAATGACTATTTCTGTGTAGGATATATTCTGCAGAGAAAAAATTTTATGTGGAAATAATATAATAGTATTAAATTCTGCGGTAGGAGATATTTTGCGTAGAAAATATTTTGTGTAGGAAAAATATTGGACATAATATTTTTGTGTACAATATTTTGAGAATATATCTTCTTAATGGAATATTTCTATATAATTCTGCGTAGAACATGCATATTCTGCAGGGAAAAAATTTTGTGTAGAAAAATTATTGAACAAAATAATTTTTCGTATTATATTTGAAAAATATTCTCAGAATAAATTAATGATTATTTATTTCTGTGTAGGATATATTCTGCGGAGAAAAAATGTTGCGTTGGAAAAATATAACAGTATTTAATTCTGTTTAGGACATATTTTGCGTAGAAAATATTTTGTGTAGGAAAAATATTGTACCGAATAATTTTTTGTATAATATTTCAAAAATATTTCCTGAACAAAATAATGACTATTAATTTCTATGTAGAATGTATTCTGCGGAGAAAATATTTTGTGTAGAAAAAATACAACAGTATTAAATTCTGTGTAGGACATGTATCAATAAAAGGGAAGCAAATCTGATTCCCTGATGGACAATCGCTGCCAAATCTAGAGCCAGAATAAATAATTATTCGAAAAAAGAGAGAGATATAGGTGGTTTCTAGGTGAGAAGAAAGCAATCCAATTTTCGAGGTATCAATTAGAGGCGCATGAAAGTGGCCCCTTATGGCTTGTGGCTTATGGCTTATGGCAAGCATAGACACCTGACCATCTGTCGTTCACATCGTTTTGAAAACGGTTTCCTCGATCTGATATCTCTACATGTTCGTTTACATTTAGACTCACCAGCTGAGTTACAATGTGCTGACATGCAGTCGTGGGAGCCTGAAGGATCCTCTGAATTGTGCCGCCCTTTGCTCGCTCCAGGGGTGCAATTTTCGAGAGCAAAGTGATGATGCCTACTGGGATAATCACCAGCAAATTAGTGATCCTCACTCTTCTTCATAATAAGCTACTGAATACAAGCTTCATTATAAAATATTTCATTTGAGCCATTTCCACTTGAGGAGTACTTTTACGGTATCAATATTTCTGATATTTTGGTGAACCTCGAGAAACACCCGTTCATACACAAAATATTCTCTCCGCAGAATGTATACTACACAGAAATAGTAATTAACTTTTTCTGAAGATATTTTAAAAATATCATACAAAAAATTATATAAAATTTTAAAATTATAAAAAATTATATAAAATTATACAATATTTTTCATACACAAAATATTTTCTTCACAGAATATGTCCTACACAGAATTTGATACTGTTATATTTTTTCCAAACAGAATATTTTCTCTGCAGAGTATATGCTATACAGAAATAAATAGACATTATTTTATTTTAAGGATATTTTGAAAATATAATGCAAAGAATGATTTTGTTCAGGAAATATTTTTGAAATATTATACAAAAAATCATTTTGTCTAATATTTCTTCTACACAACATATTTTGTCCACAAAATATGTCCTACACAGAATTTAATACTGTTATATTTTTCCACACAATATATTTTCTCCGCAGAATATATTCTACACAGAAATAAATAGTCATTATTCATTCTGAGGATATTTTAAAAATATTATACAAAAAATCATTTTGTCCAATATTTTTCTTACACAAAATATTTTCCACACAAAATATTTCCCACACAGAATTTAATCCTGTTATATTCTTTTCTTTTGAAGAATTCTCTTTTGGGCCTCCAGGTTTGGTATCAGTTGTTCATCGAGTGAAATTTGCTTCTTTTTTTTTTGTAACATCGAAAAAAAGTTGGCTTGAACAAAAGCATCATCCTCTTGCCTGTTTTGTTTCAATTAATCAATTAACTAAATTTTTATTTTGTTTCGTTTTTTATTAATTTTTTTTCTTCGTTCGCTACAAGAAGATTCGTTTTGAGACAGATGAAAATTCTTTCAACCTTGAATTTGAGAGAAAATTGTATTTTTTTCAAAACGCGTCGTTTTAACAGAAGAGAATATTTCACTGAGTGATCTTTTTTTTCGAATAATTCTCTTTTGGACTTCCAGGTTTGTTAGCGATTGTTCATCGAATGAAAATTGCTTCCTTTTCATTAAAAGATCTCTTTTTTTAATAATAGTTGAAATTAGAAATTTACAGAAAATACAAAATTACAAAATAATACAAACAATTTTTTAAATATAAAGACAAATCAGGAAAATTAAATTTTGTATTTTAAAAACCGATTTTCAAAATGTATAAATTACCATAAATTCCCTACTCTTCAATAAAATGTAATAATATTATAGGTCAATCGATTCGTCTCGAACAAAGGAATCTTTTATATTCTTGAAGTAACTTTAAATTATGCTAATGAGAAATGTTTCAATATAAAAACCCGCTTTTTTAAATCATAATTCAATAAGATGTGTTATTATTATAGGTCACTCGATTCACCTCAAATCAAGGAATCTTTCATATTCTTGCATCAACTTCAAATTATGGTAATGGAAAAACTTTCACTATAAGAAAACCGATTTTCAAAATGAATAAAATTCTATAACTTCCCTACTCTTCGATAAAATGTAATAATATTATAGGTCAATCGAATCATCTCAAACCAAGGAATCTTTTATATTCCTGAATCAACTTTGAATTAGGTTAAAGAAAAAAGTTTTACTATAAAAAACCGACGTTCAAAATATATAAATTATCATAATATCCCTACTTTTTAACAAATGTATTATTATTATAGGTCAATCAATTTTTTTCGAACCAAGGAATCTTTTATATTCTTGCATTAACTTTCAGTTATGAGAATGAGACAATTTTTACTATAAAAATCGATTTTGAAAATATATAAATTAACGTAACTTCCCTACTCTTCGATGAAATGTAATAAGATTATAGGCCAATCGAATCATCTCAAACCAAGGAATCTTTTATATTCCTGAATTAACTTTGAATTATGTTGAAGAAAAAAGTTTTACTATAAAAAACCGACTTTCAAAATATATAAATTATCATAACATCCCTACTTTTTAACAAATGTATTAATATTATAGGTCAATCAATTTTTTTTCGAACCAAGGAATCTTTTATATTCTTGTGTCAACTATCAATTATGAGAATGAGACAATTTTGACTATAAAAATCGATTTTAAAAATATATAAATTACCATAACTTCCCTACACTTTGATAAAATGTAGTAATACTATAGGTCAATTGATTCGCCTCGAATTATGCTAATGAGAAATGTTTCAATTTCAAAAATCGATTTTTCAAATCATAATTCAGTAAGACGTGTTATTATTATAGGTCAATCGATTCGCCTCAAATCAATACATTTTTTTTGCATCAACTTTGAATGATGTTAATGGAAAATTTTTTACTATGAAAGACCGATTTTCAAAATATTTAAATTAACATAACTTCCCCACTCTTTAACAAATGTAATCATATTATAGGTCAATAAATTTTTTTCGAACCAAGGAATCTTTTATATTCTTGCATCATCTTTCAATTATGAGAATGAGACAATTTTTACTATAAGAATCGATTTAAAAAATATATAAATTATCATAACATCCCTACTTTTTAACAAATGTATTAATATTGTAGGTCAATCAATTGTTTTCGAATCAACGAATCTTTTATATTTTTGCATCAACTTTGCATGATGAGAATTAGACAATTTTCACTATAATAATCGCTTCTAAAAATATATAAATTATCATAACTTTCCTACTCTTCAATAATATGTAAGAATATTATAAGTCAATCAATTCGCCTCAAACCAAGAAATCTTTATATTCCTTCATCAACTTTGAATTATGTTGAAAAAAATTTCACTATAAAAGACCGATTTTCAAAATATATAAGTTATCATAACATCCCTACTCTTTAAAAAATGTAATAATATTATAGGTCAATCAATTATTTTCGAACCAAGGAATCTTCTATAATCTTGCATCAACTTTCAATTATGAGAATGAGACAATTTTGACTATAAAAATCGATTTTAAAAATATATAAATTACCATAACTTCCCTACTCTTCGATAAAAAGTAATAATATTATAAGTCAATCGATTCGTCTCGAACAAAGGAATCTTTTATATTCTTGCATTAACTTTAAATTATGCTAATGAGAAATGTTCTATTATAAAAAACCGATTTTTCAAATCATAATTCAATAAATGATGTTATTATCATAGGTCAATCGATTCGCCTCAAATCAATAAATCTTTACTGTTTGTGCATCAACTTTGAATTATATTAATGAAAAAAGTTTTACTTTAAATACCGATTTTCAAAATATATAAATTACCATAACTTCCCTACTCTTTATTAAAATGTATTAATATTATAGGTCAATCCATCCATCTAAAATCAAGAAATCTCTTATATCCGGGCATCAAATTCAAATTATGGTAATGAAAAAACTTTTACCATAAGAAACCGATTTTCAAAATGAATAAAATTCTATAACTTCCCTACTCTTCGATGGAATGTAATCATATTATAGGTCAATCGATTCGACTCGAATTAACAAATCTTTTCTGTTTTTGCATCAACTTTGAATTATATTAATGAAAAAAGTTTTACTATAAAAAAACCGATTTTCAAAATATATCAATTACTATAACTTCCCCACTCTTCAATGAAGTTTAATAATATTATAGGTCAATCGATTCGTCTCGAATCAAGGAATCTTTTATATTGTTGCATCAACTTTGAATTATGCTAATGAAAAAAGTTTTACTATGAAAAAACCGATATTAAAAATATTATTGAGTGCTATAAAAATGGAATGAATATTTTTCAAAATCCTTTGGTCAGTTTCAAGATGTTATTGTTGAAAATAACCCTTAAAAATTTCTAAATTGAGCAAGCTTTGATTGAATAAATTTGAAAATTTGGAAAAAGTTACCATTACAGAGCTTCCTCTTTGAGGAAGCAAATTTATTTTTCTTCAATCAGAAATAAATTGATAACAAAAAATTTTCACTTTAACGTCTGAAATAAATTAAATAAGAAAATTTCCTGTCTTCCAATTGAATGGAAGTATTTTTTTTAACCCGCTAACCACAAACTTCCGAAAAATAACGTAAACTGCACACATGGGTCCAGCGGACCCAAGCATGAAAAACGTTAGACCGGGTCTCGTGGACCCAGAGTGTGGTTAACGGGTTAATTTCACACCATTTATCTTGAAGAAATGTGAAACTCAAAGAATTTTCCCTCATTCAAGTCAATTTAAATTTCAACGAAAATTTCCTTTTCCAATTTCTGTTTTCCGACCTAGAAAAAGATTGAAAATGAAAAAGGCATCCCTTTCATCATAAGAAAAATGATAAAGATGCAGAATATACCCCACTTGAACTCAATAAAAATATTTGTTACAATTTTTTAGATAAAAAAAACTTTCTTCTCTATTTCAGAGAAAACTACAATTTCAATATAAAGTGATTGGAAAGGTTTTTCTAATTGAAACTGCAATAATTATTGTTATTTTACTTTCAAAAAATCAGTTTGTCATTTCGAAAAAATTTCATAATATTCAATATATAAAAATTTGTTATTACAAATTTCTGAATTTCATTAATTCTTGATATCAGAAAATAAAAATACAGGAAAGTGAACGTCCTTAAGGTCCTTTATCAGAATGTGTAATTGGTTCTGAATTTTGGGGCCGCACTGTTGAATTTTTTTTCCTAATTTTCTGTATACGTCATCTAAATAATTATATAAAGAAGCACACAGAGTCGGTTTTTTGATAAAATGTCTATATTTTGTTTAATGATCAAAAAAAGTGGGAACAATAGCAGTGACGCTCAGTGTTGAGTGTCCATGCATTTCGACAGCGTGCCTATGGACCCTCGTTAAACGCCAGTCGACAGACACCCCGGAGCGATTTTTCATTGATGTTTTTCCACTTTCTTGTCATTATATGAATAAATAAATTCTTCTGATTAAAATTATTGTATAACTCCATAAAATCGCTCCGGGGTGTCTGTCGACTGGCGTTTAACGATTAAGGCCCTTCATCAGAATGTGTAATTGGTTCTGAATTTTGAGGCTGCACGGTTGAATTTTTTTGTCTAATTTTTTGTATAAGTCATCTACATGATCATATCTAGAATCACACAGAGCCGGTTTTTGATAAAATATCTATATTTTGTTAAATGATCAAAAAACGTTAGAATAATAGCAGTGACGCTCAGTCTTGAGTATCCATGCATTTCCACAGCGTGCCTATGGACCCTCGTTAACCGTCAGTCGACAGACACCCCGGAGCGATTTTATGGAGTCATATAAATTTAAATAGAAGAATTTATTTGTTCATATAATGACAAGAAAGGGGAAAAATATAAATGAAAATTTGTGAATATTTGCAGTAATAATGAAAATCTTGATTAAACAATCGTTTTTAATTTGAACAATTGTTTCCCCTTGTAAAAAAAGACTAAAAAATTTGTTATTATTCACTTTTTGATATGACAAGTAGTTTTTGTTTCATTCGTAAAAAACAGTATTGAAAATAGAAAAATTAACTTTCACCATTCGTTAATTTTGTCATTAATTACAGGAAATAATATTTTTTTAGGATTTACAAGAAAAAATTGTTCGAACAAATAAATTTTGTTTCAAAAAGTACTTATCATCATGAAGAAAATATATTATTCTCTAAATATATCCATTGTGTCATTAATTCCAGAAAATAATTTTTCATCATTATTACGATTTACAGGGGAAACAATTGATAAAAAAAAATTGTTTAATCAAGATTTCCATTATTACTGCAAATATGAACCGATTTTCATTAATATTTGTCCACCTTCTTGTAATTATTGTAAATCGCTCCGGGGTGTCTGTCGACTGGCGTTTAACGAGGGTCCATAGGCACGCTGTGGAAATGCATGGACAGTCAATACTGAGCGTCACTGCTATTGTTATCACGTTTTTTGATCATTAAACAAAATATAGACATTTTATCAAAAACCCGGCTCTGTGTGCTTCTAGATATGATCATGTAGATGATTTATACACAAAATTAGACAAAAAAATTCAAACGTGCAGCCTCAAAATTCAGAACCAATTACACATTCTGATGAAGGGCCTTAACGCGTCTGAATTTACTGATGGTTTAAAAATAATTTCCGGTTCAGAACTTCAAATTTTGGAATCAGTGAGTGAGAATCTGTTTTTTTTGTTATAAAAAAAAATCTTTCAATATTATTTTTTAAGACACCCTGTATGTACATCAATCTTGAGAAGATTATATCAATGATCAGAAATGACGAAAGAGGAAGGATAGAGCCGCGGGCTTTTTGAAGTTTTGATGGAAGGAATGAATGAGAAGGAACTCGAGGAGCGAAGAAAAAAAAATTGTCTCTGAAAATTGGTCAAAATTAGTGAAAATCCTGAGGCAATGAATCCAATTACACGTGGATCCATTCATGAATCTTTTGGGTCCTTACCCCCGGGCTTGACTAAAAATCTCTTTTTAATGGGTGCCCACCCAGTTCCTCAATTCCGAGTCCTTTTAGTTTTTACTCAAAAACTCTACCGGCTACGAGCATCCGGTGTTGATGATATATTTAGGATTTAGGTCCCATCAATGTCCAGCGGCAAAAGACATCTAATCGTATCTGAAAGCTTAAAAAAAAGAAGGCCACGAATTAGGTAATTATTTTCTTTCATAACTGTTGCAAAATACATTAACGTTATTAAAAATATTGTAGTAAATAATTTTTATTTGAAAAAAAAGTTTCGACTCGAGTGTTTCCATTTTTTTAAAATTTATATTCATTATTTTATGCTTATTTCACGAGCATTTTGCTTCTCGTTAGCAAATCTATTTGCTTCCTCATAGTGGAAGCATTAGTTTTTTTTTTTTTTTTAATAACAGACAAACCAAAGTTTTCATTTTGATCAATTTAAAGATTTAAAAATTAATTAATTAAATTAATTAATTTACAAAATAATACAAACAATTTTTGAAATTCAAAGACAAATCAGACAAATCAAATTTTGTGTCCGGAATGATAATTTTTTAAACTGGAAAAGTAAAAGAAAAAGTTGTGTCGCACCCTATCCCTTTACCAGCCGAATGATTTGTTAACAAAAATTGCCAGAATCGATTGGCCTTGAATGAAGGAATCTTTTTCATTCTTGCATCAATTTTGAATTATGTTAGTGACAGACAGACAGACAGACAGACAGACAGACAGACAGACAGACAGAC
>CAKNXH010082585.1:0-11241 GCA_932178445.1 Andricus quercusramuli
AGGATTTCAGAATAAAATGCACGAGAAACTAGTTAGGACAATTTGGGAGATACTAATACGCAATAAAGATATAGAGGGCGCAAGGACAATTTTTAAAGTCCGAAAATTTGTTCGAATTCACACAAAAATGAATCCAATAAAAAAATGATATTTAGAGGATGCGCAAGCCCCATGAAGTTAGCCACGTATTTCCCATAAGAAAAAAATACGTTTTTGTAAATTTTATTCAGAATCCTCAATATCAGCTGAATCAAGTTGAAAATCAAAATTTCTTCTCTCAATTAGCCATAAAATAAGAATAAAATATTACTTTT
Organism: Andricus quercusramuli; assembly: GCA_932178445.1. Lineage (NCBI taxonomy): Eukaryota > Metazoa > Arthropoda > Insecta > Hymenoptera > Cynipidae > Andricus > Andricus quercusramuli. The sequence goes on from CAKNXH010082585.1 coordinate 315, forward strand.
CAAATATCACCCCCATAAGGTTGTTTTATAGGGTCCCAAAAAAAAAACCCATAAGTGAAAAAATGAGTTTTGCGAGTTTTTGGCGCTAATTATGATTTCTTGCGGGTTTTTTATGCAAATTGCTTCTGATACATGAAAATATACTTGAAACTGATAATTGTGTGTTTACATAAATTGTTTAAACAATTATTGTTTTTAGCAATTTTCTCTTAGAATGGAGATAGAAAGTCATGGTTTTTTCAAAAATGTTCCACTTTTTGTCTAATTTTCAAAAAGAGAGAGGTTTCACTTCAATAATGTTAACAGAGGTAATTGTTTAAACAATTCATTATTATATTTAATAATATTCTCTTAGATTAATGCTAGAAAGTTGTGTTTTTTTCTGAAATCTTCAACTTTTTGTTCACTTTTGCCTTGGAATAGATCGAATAATTAATTAAAGTTAACAAATTATTTAGTTCGATAATTTTTTATCATTATTAATAATAATTTTCAATTTGAATAATGCTAGAAAGTTGAGGTTTCTTCAAAAATTTTCCACTTTTTGTCTAATTTTTAATGAGACAGCATAATAATAATATTGCACGAATAATAATAATTCCATCAATGTTGACAAACGTGATTGTTTAGACAATTTATTCTCATTGTTAATAATATTTTCTAAGAAGAATGCTAGAAACTTGCGGTTTTTTCTGAAATTTTCAACTTTTTATCCACTTTTGACTTGGAATGAGTTAAATAATGAATTTAAGTCAACAAATTATTTGGTTGAATAATTTGTTATTATTATTAATAATAATTTTCAATTTGAAAAACGGTAGAAAGTTGCGGTTTTTCACAAATTTTCCACTTTTTGTTCAATTTTCATTGAGAGAGAGGTAATGGTTCATCAATGTTAACAAACCTAATTGTTTAAACAATTTATTATTATTGTTAATAATATTCTCTCATAATAATACTAGAAAATTGCAGTTTTTTCTGAAATTTCCACATTTTTGTTAACTTTTTACTTAAGACACCTATTATTTGATTGAATATAGCAAAAATAATCGTTTCAACAAATAATCACTATTATTAATAATATTAAATTTGAATAATGCTACAAAGTTGCGGTTTTTTCTGCAATTTTCAACTTCTTGTTCACTTTTGACTTGGTTGAGTTGAATAATTCATTAAAGTTAAAAAAATTATTATGTTAAAAAATTTGTTATTATTATTAATAATAATTTTCAATTTGAATAATGCTAGAAAGTCACGGTTTTTTCAAAAAAATTTCAATTTTTGTCGAAGTTTTAATGAGAGAGAGGTGATAGTTCATTACTTCCAACAAACCTAATTGTTTAAACAGTCCATTATTATTGTTAATAATATTCTCTTACAATAATGCTAGAAAATTGAAGCCTTTTCTGAAATTTTCAAATTGTTGTTTTCTTTTCATAATTGTTTAACAAATAATCACTATTATTAATAATATTCAATTTGAATAATGCTACAAAGTTGCGGTTTTTTCTTAAATTTTCAACTTTTTGTTCATTTTTAACTTGGGGGAGTTAAATAATTAATTCAATTTAGCAAAAATAATTTTTTTCACAAATTGTAATTGTTTATAACTATCTACTTATCCAATAATGCATCAAAGTCATGAAAGGGAAACGTTTTTTTTTTTTCTAAATCTCCTCCTTTTGTAGGTATTTTTTCTAGAATGAAACTAAAAAGACATTTTTTCAAAAACAAAAGAAAATAACACATTAAAATTTGAAGTTGAAAAGAAGTAATTTTCAACAACAAAGAAAGAATTTTCAACAAAACAGTTGAATCCTCAAGCTGAAAAGTCGAATTCTTCAGAACAAATGTAACTTTTGAAGCAAAAAACAAAAATTCCAACAATAAAGTTGATTTTTAATCAAGAAAGATGAATCTTCAACGGAATAGTTGAATTTTGAACCCAAAAAAAAAAAAAAAATTTTTAACCGCGCAAATGGAATCATTAAATAATCAGTTTAAAGACGATGAATTTTCAACAATTATTGTAGAATATGCATATTCTGTGGAGAAAGTATTTTGTGTGGAAAAAATATTGGACAGAATAATTTTTTGTGCGATATTTTTAAAATATTCTCAGAATAAAATAATGAATATTTATTTCTGGGTAGGATATATCCTGCGGAGAAAATATTTTGTGTGGAAAAAATATAACAGTATTAAATTCTGTGTAGGAAATGTTTTGTGAAGAAAATATTTTGTGTATGGAAAATATTGTACCGAATAATTTTTCGTATAATATTTCAAAAATATTCTTAGAATAAAATAGTGTCTATTTATTTCTGTGTAGGATATATTCTGTGGAAAAAATATTTTGTGTAGAAAAAATATAACAGGATTAAATTCTGTGTAGGAAATATTTTGTGCAGAAAAAATATTGAACAAAATCATTTTTTGCATTATATTTTTTAAATATTTTGCAATAAATAATTACTATTTATTTCTGTGTAGAATATATTCTGCGGAGAAGATATTTTGCGTAGAAAAAATATAACAGTATTAAATTCTGTGTAGGGCATATTCTGTAAAAAAAATATATTGTGTAGGAAAAATATTGGACAGAATAATATTATGCATGAAATTTTACAAATATTGTCGGAATAAAATAATGACTATTTCTGTGTAGGATATATTCTGCAGAGAAAAAATTTTATGTGGAAATAATATAATAGTATTAAATTCTGCGGTAGGAGATATTTTGCGTAGAAAATATTTTGTGTAGGAAAAATATTGGACATAATATTTTTGTGTACAATATTTTGAGAATATATCTTCTTAATGGAATATTTCTATATAATTCTGCGTAGAACATGCATATTCTGCAGGGAAAAAATTTTGTGTAGAAAAATTATTGAACAAAATAATTTTTCGTATTATATTTGAAAAATATTCTCAGAATAAATTAATGATTATTTATTTCTGTGTAGGATATATTCTGCGGAGAAAAAATGTTGCGTTGGAAAAATATAACAGTATTTAATTCTGTTTAGGACATATTTTGCGTAGAAAATATTTTGTGTAGGAAAAATATTGTACCGAATAATTTTTTGTATAATATTTCAAAAATATTTCCTGAACAAAATAATGACTATTAATTTCTATGTAGAATGTATTCTGCGGAGAAAATATTTTGTGTAGAAAAAATACAACAGTATTAAATTCTGTGTAGGACATGTATCAATAAAAGGGAAGCAAATCTGATTCCCTGATGGACAATCGCTGCCAAATCTAGAGCCAGAATAAATAATTATTCGAAAAAAGAGAGAGATATAGGTGGTTTCTAGGTGAGAAGAAAGCAATCCAATTTTCGAGGTATCAATTAGAGGCGCGTGAAAGTGGCCCCTTATGGCTTGTGGCTTATGGCTTATGGCAACCATAGACACCTGACCATCTGTCGTTCACATCGTTTTGAAAACGGTTTCCTCGATCTGATATCTCTACATGTTCGTTTACATTTAGACTCACCAGCTGAGTTACAATGTGCTGACATGCAGTCGTGGGAGCCTGAAGGATCCTCTGAATTGTGCCGCCCTTTGCTCGCTCCAGGGGTGCAATTTTCGAGAGCAAAGTGATGATGCCTACTGGGATAATCACCAGCAAATTAGTGATCCTCACTCTTCTTCATAATAAGCTACTGAATACAAGCTTCATTATAAAATATTTCATTTGAGCCATTTCCACTTGAGGAGTACTTTTACGGTATCAATATTTCTGATATTTTGGTGAACCTCGAGAAACACCCGTTCATACACAAAATATTCTCTCCGCAGAATGTATACTACACAGAAATAGTAATTAACTTTTTCTGAAGATATTTTAAAAATATCATACAAAAAATTATATAAAATTTTAAAATTATAAAAAATTATATAAAATTATACAATATTTTTCATACACAAAATATTTTCTTCACAGAATATGTCCTACACAGAATTTGATACTGTTATATTTTTTCCAAACAGAATATTTTCTCTGCAGAGTATATGCTATACAGAAATAAATAGACATTATTTTATTTTAAGGATATTTTGAAAATATAATGCAAAGAATGATTTTGTTCAGGAAATATTTTTGAAATATTATACAAAAAATCATTTTGTCTAATATTTCTTCTACACAACATATTTTGTCCACAAAATATGTCCTACACAGAATTTAATACTGTTATATTTTTCCACACAATATATTTTCTCCGCAGAATATATTCTACACAGAAATAAATAGTCATTATTCATTCTGAGGATATTTTAAAAATATTATACAAAAAATCATTTTGTCCAATATTTTTCTTACACAAAATATTTTCCACACAAAATATTTCCCACACAGAATTTAATCCTGTTATATTCTTTTCTTTTGAAGAATTCTCTTTTGGGCCTCCAGGTTTGGTATCAGTTGTTCATCGAGTGAAATTTGCTTCTTTTTTTTTTGTAACATCGAAAAAAAGTTGGCTTGAACAAAAGCATCATCCTCTTGCCTGTTTTGTTTCAATTAATCAATTAACTAAATTTTTATTTTGTTTCGTTTTTTATTAATTTTTTTTCTTCGTTCGCTACAAGAAGATTCGTTTTGAGACAGATGAAAATTCTTTCAACCTTGAATTTGAGAGAAAATTGTATTTTTTTCAAAACGCGTCGTTTTAACAGAAGAGAATATTTCACTGAGTGATCTTTTTTTTCGAATAATTCTCTTTTGGACTTCCAGGTTTGTTAGCGATTGTTCATCGAATGAAAATTGCTTCCTTTTCATTAAAAGATCTCTTTTTTTAATAATAGTTGAAATTAGAAATTTACAGAAAATACAAAATTACAAAATAATACAAACAATTTTTTAAATATAAAGACAAATCAGGAAAATTAAATTTTGTATTTTAAAAACCGATTTTCAAAATGTATAAATTACCATAAATTCCCTACTCTTCAATAAAATGTAATAATATTATAGGTCAATCGATTCGTCTCGAACAAAGGAATCTTTTATATTCTTGAAGTAACTTTAAATTATGCTAATGAGAAATGTTTCAATATAAAAACCCGCTTTTTTAAATCATAATTCAATAAGATGTGTTATTATTATAGGTCACTCGATTCACCTCAAATCAAGGAATCTTTCATATTCTTGCATCAACTTCAAATTATGGTAATGGAAAAACTTTCACTATAAGAAAACCGATTTTCAAAATGAATAAAATTCTATAACTTCCCTACTCTTCGATAAAATGTAATAATATTATAGGTCAATCGAATCATCTCAAACCAAGGAATCTTTTATATTCCTGAATCAACTTTGAATTAGGTTAAAGAAAAAAGTTTTACTATAAAAAACCGACGTTCAAAATATATAAATTATCATAATATCCCTACTTTTTAACAAATGTATTATTATTATAGGTCAATCAATTTTTTTCGAACCAAGGAATCTTTTATATTCTTGCATTAACTTTCAGTTATGAGAATGAGACAATTTTTACTATAAAAATCGATTTTGAAAATATATAAATTAACGTAACTTCCCTACTCTTCGATGAAATGTAATAAGATTATAGGCCAATCGAATCATCTCAAACCAAGGAATCTTTTATATTCCTGAATTAACTTTGAATTATGTTGAAGAAAAAAGTTTTACTATAAAAAACCGACTTTCAAAATATATAAATTATCATAACATCCCTACTTTTTAACAAATGTATTAATATTATAGGTCAATCAATTTTTTTTCGAACCAAGGAATCTTTTATATTCTTGTGTCAACTATCAATTATGAGAATGAGACAATTTTGACTATAAAAATCGATTTTAAAAATATATAAATTACCATAACTTCCCTACACTTTGATAAAATGTAGTAATACTATAGGTCAATTGATTCGCCTCGAATTATGCTAATGAGAAATGTTTCAATTTCAAAAATCGATTTTTCAAATCATAATTCAGTAAGACGTGTTATTATTATAGGTCAATCGATTCGCCTCAAATCAATACATTTTTTTTGCATCAACTTTGAATGATGTTAATGGAAAATTTTTTACTATGAAAGACCGATTTTCAAAATATTTAAATTAACATAACTTCCCCACTCTTTAACAAATGTAATCATATTATAGGTCAATAAATTTTTTTCGAACCAAGGAATCTTTTATATTCTTGCATCATCTTTCAATTATGAGAATGAGACAATTTTTACTATAAGAATCGATTTAAAAAATATATAAATTATCATAACATCCCTACTTTTTAACAAATGTATTAATATTGTAGGTCAATCAATTGTTTTCGAATCAACGAATCTTTTATATTTTTGCATCAACTTTGCATGATGAGAATTAGACAATTTTCACTATAATAATCGCTTCTAAAAATATATAAATTATCATAACTTTCCTACTCTTCAATAATATGTAAGAATATTATAAGTCAATCAATTCGCCTCAAACCAAGAAATCTTTATATTCCTTCATCAACTTTGAATTATGTTGAAAAAAATTTCACTATAAAAGACCGATTTTCAAAATATATAAGTTATCATAACATCCCTACTCTTTAAAAAATGTAATAATATTATAGGTCAATCAATTATTTTCGAACCAAGGAATCTTCTATAATCTTGCATCAACTTTCAATTATGAGAATGAGACAATTTTGACTATAAAAATCGATTTTAAAAATATATAAATTACCATAACTTCCCTACTCTTCGATAAAAAGTAATAATATTATAAGTCAATCGATTCGTCTCGAACAAAGGAATCTTTTATATTCTTGCATTAACTTTAAATTATGCTAATGAGAAATGTTCTATTATAAAAAACCGATTTTTCAAATCATAATTCAATAAATGATGTTATTATCATAGGTCAATCGATTCGCCTCAAATCAATAAATCTTTACTGTTTGTGCATCAACTTTGAATTATATTAATGAAAAAAGTTTTACTTTAAATACCGATTTTCAAAATATATAAATTACCATAACTTCCCTACTCTTTATTAAAATGTATTAATATTATAGGTCAATCCATCCATCTAAAATCAAGAAATCTCTTATATCCGGGCATCAAATTCAAATTATGGTAATGAAAAAACTTTTACCATAAGAAACCGATTTTCAAAATGAATAAAATTCTATAACTTCCCTACTCTTCGATGGAATGTAATCATATTATAGGTCAATCGATTCGACTCGAATTAACAAATCTTTTCTGTTTTTGCATCAACTTTGAATTATATTAATGAAAAAAGTTTTACTATAAAAAAACCGATTTTCAAAATATATCAATTACTATAACTTCCCCACTCTTCAATGAAGTTTAATAATATTATAGGTCAATCGATTCGTCTCGAATCAAGGAATCTTTTATATTGTTGCATCAACTTTGAATTATGCTAATGAAAAAAGTTTTACTATGAAAAAACCGATATTAAAAATATTATTGAGTGCTATAAAAATGGAATGAATATTTTTCAAAATCCTTTGGTCAGTTTCAAGATGTTATTGTTGAAAATAACCCTTAAAAATTTCTAAATTGAGCAAGCTTTGATTGAATAAATTTGAAAATTTGGAAAAAGTTACCATTACAGAGCTTCCTCTTTGAGGAAGCAAATTTATTTTTCTTCAATCAGAAATAAATTGATAACAAAAAATTTTCACTTTAACGTCTGAAATAAATTAAATAAGAAAATTTCCTGTCTTCCAATTGAATGGAAGTATTTTTTTTAACCCGCTAACCACAAACTTCCGAAAAATAACGTAAACTGCACACATGGGTCCAGCGGACCCAAGCATGAAAAACGTTAGACCGGGTCTCGTGGACCCAGAGTGTGGTTAACGGGTTAATTTCACACCATTTATCTTGAAGAAATGTGAAACTCAAAGAATTTTCCCTCATTCAAGTCAATTTAAATTTCAACGAAAATTTCCTTTTCCAATTTCTGTTTTCCGACCTAGAAAAAGATTGAAAATGAAAAAGGCATCCCTTTCATCATAAGAAAAATGATAAAGATGCAGAATATACCCCACTTGAACTCAATAAAAATATTTGTTACAATTTTTTAGATAAAAAAAACTTTCTTCTCTATTTCAGAGAAAACTACAATTTCAATATAAAGTGATTGGAAAGGTTTTTCTAATTGAAACTGCAATAATTATTGTTATTTTACTTTCAAAAAATCAGTTTGTCATTTCGAAAAAATTTCATAATATTCAATATATAAAAATTTGTTATTACAAATTTCTGAATTTCATTAATTCTTGATATCAGAAAATAAAAATACAGGAAAGTGAACGTCCTTAAGGTCCTTTATCAGAATGTGTAATTGGTTCTGAATTTTGGGGCCGCACTGTTGAATTTTTTTTCCTAATTTTCTGTATACGTCATCTAAATAATTATATAAAGAAGCACACAGAGTCGGTTTTTTGATAAAATGTCTATATTTTGTTTAATGATCAAAAAAAGTGGGAACAATAGCAGTGACGCTCAGTGTTGAGTGTCCATGCATTTCGACAGCGTGCCTATGGACCCTCGTTAAACGCCAGTCGACAGACACCCCGGAGCGATTTTTCATTGATGTTTTTCCACTTTCTTGTCATTATATGAATAAATAAATTCTTCTGATTAAAATTATTGTATAACTCCATAAAATCGCTCCGGGGTGTCTGTCGACTGGCGTTTAACGATTAAGGCCCTTCATCAGAATGTGTAATTGGTTCTGAATTTTGAGGCTGCACGGTTGAATTTTTTTGTCTAATTTTTTGTATAAGTCATCTACATGATCATATCTAGAATCACACAGAGCCGGTTTTTGATAAAATATCTATATTTTGTTAAATGATCAAAAAACGTTAGAATAATAGCAGTGACGCTCAGTCTTGAGTATCCATGCATTTCCACAGCGTGCCTATGGACCCTCGTTAACCGTCAGTCGACAGACACCCCGGAGCGATTTTATGGAGTCATATAAATTTAAATAGAAGAATTTATTTGTTCATATAATGACAAGAAAGGGGAAAAATATAAATGAAAATTTGTGAATATTTGCAGTAATAATGAAAATCTTGATTAAACAATCGTTTTTAATTTGAACAATTGTTTCCCCTTGTAAAAAAAGACTAAAAAATTTGTTATTATTCACTTTTTGATATGACAAGTAGTTTTTGTTTCATTCGTAAAAAACAGTATTGAAAATAGAAAAATTAACTTTCACCATTCGTTAATTTTGTCATTAATTACAGGAAATAATATTTTTTTAGGATTTACAAGAAAAAATTGTTCGAACAAATAAATTTTGTTTCAAAAAGTACTTATCATCATGAAGAAAATATATTATTCTCTAAATATATCCATTGTGTCATTAATTCCAGAAAATAATTTTTCATCATTATTACGATTTACAGGGGAAACAATTGATAAAAAAAAATTGTTTAATCAAGATTTCCATTATTACTGCAAATATGAACCGATTTTCATTAATATTTGTCCACCTTCTTGTAATTATTGTAAATCGCTCCGGGGTGTCTGTCGACTGGCGTTTAACGAGGGTCCATAGGCACGCTGTGGAAATGCATGGACAGTCAATACTGAGCGTCACTGCTATTGTTATCACGTTTTTTGATCATTAAACAAAATATAGACATTTTATCAAAAACCCGGCTCTGTGTGCTTCTAGATATGATCATGTAGATGATTTATACACAAAATTAGACAAAAAAATTCAAACGTGCAGCCTCAAAATTCAGAACCAATTACACATTCTGATGAAGGGCCTTAACGCGTCTGAATTTACTGATGGTTTAAAAATAATTTCCGGTTCAGAACTTCAAATTTTGGAATCAGTGAGTGAGAATCTGTTTTTTTTGTTATAAAAAAAATCTTTCAATATTATTTTTTAAGACACCCTGTATGTACATCAATCTTGAGAAGATTATATCAATGATCAGAAATGACGAAAGAGGAAGGATAGAGCCGCGGGCTTTTTGAAGTTTTGATGGAAGGAATGAATGAGAAGGAACTCGAGGAGCGAAGAAAAAAAAATTGTCTCTGAAAATTGGTCAAAATTAGTGAAAATCCTGAGGCAATGAATCCAATTACACGTGGATCCATTCATGAATCTTTTGGGTCCTTACCCCCGGGCTTGACTAAAAATCTCTTTTTAATGGGTGCCCACCCAGTTCCTCAATTCCGAGTCCTTTTAGTTTTTACTCAAAAACTCTACCGGCTACGAGCATCCGGTGTTGATGATATATTTAGGATTTAGGTCCCATCAATGTCCAGCGGCAAAAGACATCTAATCGTATCTGAAAGCTTAAAAAAAAGAAGGCCACGAATTAGGTAATTATTTTCTTTCATAACTGTTGCAAAATACATTAACGTTATTAAAAATATTGTAGTAAATAATTTTTATTTGAAAAAAAAGTTTCGACTCGAGTGTTTCCATTTTTTTAAAATTTATATTCATTATTTTATGCTTATTTCACGAGCATTTTGCTTCTCGTTAGCAAATCTATTTGCTTCCTCATAGTGGAAGCATTAGTTTTTTTTTTTTTTTTAATAACAGACAAACCAAAGTTTTCATTTTGATCAATTTAAAGATTTAAAAATTAATTAATTAAATTAATTAATTTACAAAATAATACAAACAATTTTTGAAATTCAAAGACAAATCAGACAAATCAAATTTTGTGTCCGGAATGATAATTTTTTAAACTGGAAAAGTAAAAGAAAAAGTTGTGTCGCACCCTATCCCTTTACCAGCCGAATGATTTGTTAACAAAAATTGCCAGAATCGATTGGCCTTGAATGAAGGAATCTTTTTCATTCTTGCATCAATTTTGAATTATGTTAGTGACAGACAGACAGACAGACAGACAGACAGACAGACAGACAGACAGAC
>CAKNXH010082592.1:0-10497 GCA_932178445.1 Andricus quercusramuli
GGACTTTAATAAGTCTTACTTATTTTGTATTTGAAAAATGCCATGTGTTATTTTTGGCCACGTGGTATTCAAGAAAGGGATTTTATCCCAATTGAAAGCGTAGCCTTTAAAAATAAAAAATTTTCTTATGTATATTTTTCTGTTTGGGATTTGCATCATATAAATAAATAACTAGTTTGCCTGGAACTTTTACGTATGCGATAATTAGTAGCAATAAAAATTATTTTAGTGTTTCGTACCAGGAAATTTGAAAGGTGACTGTACTCATTCGGCTTTGTGGTCATTTTCGCATATTTGCGGAGGAAATGTATTTTAGGCACGTGTAACATCACACGTGTCTCGCAACAGAAGCGAGCAATTCATCTCATGTCCCTTGAAATATTCCAGGTATTTGAATGAAGAAAATTTGCCAATTTTTCCAGAATTTTATTGTTCAAAAAATACACGTCCAGAATGCTCTTTCATGCAACATTATTATCAAGATTCGCGGTAATGAATCACCGTCAAGTAAAAAAAAAAGACAAGAATATATTTTCTCGAGCCGTTTCTAGAGTTATTTTATTTTTTATGGGCAAAATTCAAATTTTTCAGCGGTTTAGTCAACCTGAAATCTACACATATTTTATTTGTCTCAAAATTTACAGACAAATTGACCGAATGAATATCTAGTGTAATTTCACAAAAAAATTGCATTCATTAATTATTTCTGGAGTTATAGTACTTTTCATGCCTAAAATTCGATTTTTGAGGAGTTCGGTGGACCTTTAACCAAAAGAATTCAACCGATTTGTCTCAAAATTCAAATACAAAGTGACCAAATGAATATCTAGTGCCACTTTACAGAACATTTTTATTTATCAAATATTTCTGGAGTTATTGTGCTTTTCATGCATAAAATTCGATTTTTGAGGAGCTCAGTGGACCTGTAACCAAAAATATTCCACCGATTCGTTTCAAAATTGAAAGTCAAATTGTCCAGATGGATATCTAGTCCCACTTTACAAAAAAATTTAATTCATTAATTATTTCTGGAGTTATTGTAATTTTCATGCCTAAAATTCGATTTTTGAGGAGTTCGGTGGACCTGTAACCAAAAATATTCCACCGATTCGTTTCAAAATTGAAAGTCAAATTGTCCAGATAGATATCTAGTCCCACTTTACAAAAAAATGTAATTCATTAATTATTTCTGGAGTTATTGTAATTTTCATGCCTAAAATTCGATTTTTGAGGAGCTCAGTGGACCTGTAACCAAAATTATTCCACCGATTCATTTCAAAATTGAAAGTCAAATTGTCCAGATGGATATCTAGTCCCACTTTACAAAAAAATGTAATTCATTAATTATTTCTGGAGTTATTGTAATTTTCATGCCTAAAATTCGATTTTTGAGGAGTTCGGTGGACCTGTAGCCAAAAATATTCAACCGATTTGTCTCAAAATTGAAATACAAATTGACGAAATGAATATCTAGTGCCACCTAATGGAACATTTTTATTAATTAATTATTTATGGAGTTATTGTGCTTTCCATGCCTAAAATTCGATTTTTGAGGAGCTCAGTAACCAAAACTATTCGACCGATTCGTCTCAAAATTTAAAGTCAAATTGACCAGATGGATATCTAAACCCACTTCACAAAAAAATTTAATTCATTAATTATTTATCGAGTTATTGTAATTTTCATGCCTAAAATTCGATTTTTGAGGAGCTCAGTAGACCTGTAGCCAAAAATATTCAACCAATTTGTCTCAAAATTTGAATAGAAATTGATTAGATGAATATCTAGTGCCACTTTACACAAAATTTTCATTCATTAATTATTTCTAGAGTTATTATGCTTTTAATGCCTAAAATTCGATTTTTGAGGAGTTCACTCGACTTGAAGCCAAAAGTATTCAACCGATTCGTCTCAAAATTTAAAGAAAAATTCACCAGAAGAATATCTAGTGCCACTTTACAGAATATTTTGATTTATCAATTGCGTCCAGAGTTATTTCACTTTTCATGCTCAGCATTAAATTTTCAGCAGTTTTAATTGATCTTCAGCCAAAAGTATTCAACAGATTCGTCTCAAAATTTTAGAACAAATTGCACAGATGGAGCTCCAGCGCTGTTTTAGAAGAAATCTTGATTCATCAATTATTTCTAGAGTTATTTTGCTTTTCGTACCCGAAATTCCATTTTTTAGCAATAAGGTCAATCTTCAGCCTGGAATATTCAACCGATTCATCTCAAAATTTCAAGATTAATTGACTATATGAAGATCCAGTGTTTTTTTAGAAGGAAATTTCGATCCCTTAATTATTTCTAGAATTATTGTGCTTTTCATGCTCAAAATTAGATTTTTTTAGCAGTTTAGTAGACCTTTAGCCAAAAGTATTCAACCGATTCGTCTTAAAATTTCAGGAAAAATTAAAACTAGATAAATATTTAGTGCCATTCATCAGGGAATTTTGCTTTATCGATTATTTGTAGAGTTTTTTTCAGTTTTTATGCACAAAATTTTATTTTTCAGCACTTCAGTCAACATTTAGCCAAAAGTATTTCACCGATTTGTTTCAAAATTTTAAGATAAATTAATCATATGGAGCTCCAGTGCTGTATTTTAAGAAATTTTGATTTTTTCAATTATTTCTAGAGTTATTGCACTTTTTATGTCCAAAATTCGATTTTTCAGCAATATAGTGGACCTATAGCCTGAAATATGCAAACGATTCGTCTAAAAATTTCAGACTAAATTGGCTGGATCGAGCTTCAATGCTATTTTTATAAAAATTTTGATTCAGAAATTATTTCCAAAGTTATTTTTCATTTTAGAAAAAAAATAGATTTTTTAGTAGTTGATTCGATCTGTTGCCTAAAATATTCAACCGATTCATCTCAAAATTCTAAGACAAATTGACTATATGACGCTCCAGTGCTATTTTTCTGAAATTTTTGATTCAATTATTATTTCTAGAGTTATTGTGCTTCTCATGCCCAAAATTCATTTTTTAAGCGATACAGTCGATCTGCAGCCTACAATATTCAAACGATTTGTCTAAAATTTTTACAATAAAATGTCTAAGAGAAGATCCATTACAGTTTATTATGAAATTTGGATTCATTCATTATTTCTGAAGTTATTTTACTTTTTATGCTCGAAATTCAATTTTTTCAATACAGTCGACCTGTAGTTTACAACATTCAACTGATTCGTCTAAAAGTTTCAATATATATTGACTAAATGAAGCTCCAGTGCTATTTTTCTAAGAATTCTGATTGATTTATTATTTCTACAGTTATTTTAATTTTGACGCCGAAAATTCGATTTTTCAGAGATTAATATTCTACCGATTTATTAAAAATTTTTAGGATAAATTTACGAGATCAAGCTCTAGTGATATTTTTCAGGAAACTTTGATTCATTTATTATTTCTAGAGTTATTGTGCTTTTCATGCCCGAAATTCGATTTTTCAGCAGTTCAGTCGACCTGTAGCCTACAATATTCAACTGATTTTTTCTAAAAATTTCAAGATAAATTGACATGATAAAGGTTCAATTCTACTTTTCAAGAAATTGTGATTCATTAATTATTTTTGAAGTTATTTTGCTTTTCGTACCCAAAATTTGATTTTTAGCTGTTCAGTCGACCTGTTATTTCTAGCGATATCTCAGTTTTGATGCCGAAATTAAATCTCCCTTTTTATTAAAAATATTTAGAATATTTAGAAATGTGGAAAATGGAAAGAGTGTTTATAGATTTTTCATAATATCTATAATTTAGTATTAATACTAATTATATGCATTACGATGCAAAAAACTCCGCCAAGTAAAAAGTTATGAGTACAATCAACGTAGTTTGTGAAATCAAGGTTTGCCAAGAAATTCTAAAAGACACTTAGAATTTTAAATTTATTATTCCGATCAGCAATTTGGCACTGATTATATACAATGCGGAAGATCTCTCCTCGTTTTATTTTTCCAAAGAATGAAAAAGAACTCTAATAATTCACTCCTACGATTTTTTAAATTCTACAAATCGATAACGATGCAGTGCTCGTTAATCTAAAACTGAAGATAGGCGAGCAGTTGAAAGATCTCTCTCAATTTGAAAGAAGTCTCTCAAACATTCAAAATTCAATTTTTTTAGCAGTTTAGTCAACCTAGAATCTACGCTATTTATTTGATTTGTCTTAAAATCTAAAGACAAATTGAGCAAATGGATATCTAACCCCACTTTAGAAAAAAATTCAATTCATCAATTATTTCTGGAGTTATTGTACTTTTCATGCCTCAAATTCGATTTTTGAGGAGTTCAGTTGACCTGTATTCAAAAATATTTTACCGATTCGTCTCGAAATGTAAAGACAAATTAACCAGATGAATATCTAGTGCTACTTCACAAAAAAAATTAATTAAATCATTATTTCTGGAGTTATTGTACTTTTCATGCCTGAAATTCAATTTTTCGAGGAGATCAGTCGACCTCTATTCAAAAGTATTCAACCGATTTGTCCCCAAATGTAAAGACAAATTGACCAAACGAGTATCTAGTGCCACTTTACAGAAAAGTTTTATTCAACAATTATTTCTGGAGTTATTGTACTTTTCATGCCTAAAATTCGATTTTTGAGGAGTTCAGTCGATCTGTAGTCGAAAGTATTCAACCGATTCATTTCGAAATTTAAAGACAAATTAACCAGATGAATATCTAGTGCCACTTCACAAAAAGTTTTGCTAAAAGTTTTTCACCGCTTGATTCTTTTGAAATCAGAATGTTGATGCAACATTTGACAAATTATATAATTGGTGTAGATAAATAATCTAATTTGTGTTACCTGCTGGCATAGAAATATTAAAATTAAATCTTTATGTAACCTAGTATTGTTAGAAAACAAATTAATCAGCTAATAATTAATTAATCTGTCACGACATAAAAAGCATTAAACTATCATTTTTATTCAAACATTCAAATCATTTTTACTTTGCACTTTTATTTCTGGAATTTTGATTGATTAAAAACCTTCTATACTAATTTAGAAAAAATAAAAACATATTTACATATAATCTCGAAAATTAAATTCAAATACTCATTTCACAACATCAACAAATTCGAAAAATCATTTAACTGGAATAAGGGTATTTTAAATAAAAATAAACTATTATTATATAAAATATATCCAATATTAAATTATATAACCTTCAAGTCAATAATCAATTTATGTTACTTAATTTAAAAAAAACTGAATGTTAATCTTCATTTAATTCAATATGTATTGTGAAAAGAATTAATGCGCTAGTAATTAATCAATCAGTTCACAAAATAAAAAGCATTAAACTATAATTTCCATCAAAACATTCAAATAATTTTTACTTCTTGTTTTTTTTTTATAAATTTGAACTTCTATTTCTGAAAATACGATTTATTGGTGACCTTTTAAACTAATTCCAGAAAATTGAAGCGTGATAGAATCAGCTGATAATTAATTAATCAGTTCGCAACTTGAAAAGAATTAAGCAACTATTTTCACTGAACATTGAAATAATTTTTACCAGATATTTTTCTTCAAATTTAAAATTGCTTTTATATAAATTTGATTTATTAACTACCTTTTAAACAAATTCAAAAAAAAATTAAAATAAATGTTCATATAATTTTGAAAATTGGACGTAGATACTCATTTCACAACATCACGAACATTTGAAAAAAGTATATAATTGTGATAGATATATTTTGAAGAAAACATACACTTCTATTATGATAATAATAGTTAATATTCAATTCCAAAACCTTAAAGTGAATAATCAATTTATGTTATTTAATTTAAATTGTTTTCAAATTAAGTGACGTAAATTGATTATTTACTTTAAGGTTATCTAATTGAATATTGACTATTATTTTTATAATAAAGGTTCATTTTTTCTTTAAAATACCTCTATTACAATCATATACTTCTTTGAAATTTGTTGGTGATGTTGTGAAATGAGTATCTAAATTCAATTTTCAAAATTATGTATACATATATTTTATTTTTTTTTCAAATCAATTTGAAAGGTTATTAATAAATGAAATGTATAGAAATTAAATTTCAAATTTAAAGAAACATATAATGTGAACATTGTTAGAATCTTTCAATGCAAATAATTGTATAATACTTTTTATGATGTGGACTGATCAACTAATTATTAACTTATATATTTAATATATGATTGAATATTGGATATAATTTGTGTAATAAAAGTTTTAATTTATTTAAAATACCCCTATTCCAATGACATGATTTTTTAAAAGTTGCTGATGTTGTGAAATGAGTATCTGCTGAATTTAATTTCCAAAACTATATGTAAATATGGTTTAATTTCTGTGAAAGAAGTATAAAAATAATTCGAAATTTTGGAAATGAAAGTGAAAATTTAAAAAAAATTTAAAGTTAAAATTATGTGAATGTTTGAGTGGAAATGACAGTTTAATGCTTTTTATGTTGTGAACAGATTAATTGATTATTAGCTGGTTCTTTTTTCAGCAATATTAAAATATTAAAAAATTGAATTTTAATTTTTTTCTATTAAGTGACATAAATTGATCATTTTAAAGTTATGTAATTGAATTTTGGCTGTAATTTGTATAATGAAAGTTTATTCATGTTTAAGATACCTCTATTCCAATTATGTAATTTTTGCGATGTTAAGTGAGTATCTGAATTCTGATTTCAAAATTATACTTATTTTAATTTTTAATTTTTTATGAAATTAGTTTAGAAGGTTATTAATTATTCAAATTTGCAGAAAAATATAAGGTAAAAATTATTCGAATGTTTTGATGAGAATAATTGTTTATTGCTCATGTTGTAAACAGATTAATTAATTATTGATTGTTTTTTTTAAATATTGAATTACATAAAGATTGTATAATGAAAGTTGATTTTCTATTTAAAATACATCCATTACAATTATAAAATTTTTGAAAAAATTTGTGATGTTGTGAAATGAGTAACTGAATTCAAATTTCAAAATTATGTGTATGAACATTGGCTGTAATTTGTATAATGAAAGTTTTTTCATGTTTAAAATACCTCTATTCCAATTATGTAATTTTTGCGATGTGAAATGAGTATCTGAATTCTGATTTCAAAATTATATGTATTTTAATTTTTTATTTTTTATGAAATTAGTTCAAATGGTTATTAATGATTCAAATTTTCAGAAAAATATGAGGTGAAAATTATTCGAATGTTTTGATGAAAATAATGATTTATTGCTTATGTTGTAAATAGATTGATTAATTATTGATTGTTTATTTTTTAAATATTGAATTACATAAAGATTGTATAATGAAAGTTTATTTTTTATTTAAAATACATCCATTACAATTATAAAATTTTTTTAAATATTTGTGATGTTGTGAAGTGAGTATCTGAATTCATTTTTCGAAATTATGTGCACATATGTTTTAACTTTTTTGAAAATTAGTATATAAGGTGATTAATAATTCAAATTTTCAGAAATGAAATTACATGTTTGAAATAAAATATAAAGCTAAAATTATTTAAATGTTTAAATGAAAATAATTCCTTGATGCTTTTATGTTGTGAACTGATATTATTAACTGATTCTTTTTACACTTTAAATTCTCTCGAGTTAGTTTAAACGGTTATTATAATAAATTAAAATTTCAGAAATGGAAGTAAGAATTAAAGAAATATAAAGTAAAAATTATTTGAATAATCAGCAGTGAAGTGTTTTAGAAAATGAGAGAAAGGAAAGTATAAATATTTTCTTAAGGGTCTTGTAACTATATTAATAACTTGAATTTCTATACTTTGCTCGTCATCAGCGAGACTGCGAGCGACGTTTCCTCAATGTTCGAATTTATAATTAAACCTCATTTCTCTTTTACTACAACTTAGGGACTACAATGACTAAAAATATCTTCGGTGACGTAATTAGGGAAAGAAACTCGTTAATGTCGGGAAAATATTATTACAGAATTGTAATTGTTGATAGTTAAAAATTGAAAGATGAGAAATAGATGAGTTTTAAACCAAGAAAGGTTAATTTTCTACAAGAAGAGCTGAATTTTTAACCCAAAAAGACGAATTTTTAACAAAAGAGTTGAGTTTTCGAACTAAAAAGTTGAATTTTCATAAAGATTTGACTTTCAAACCCAAAGAGATGAACTAATTTCATGAAAAATCAAAATATACGTTCATTTAATTTGGAAATCAGAATATAGAAATTCATTTCACAACATCACCAGCATTTGAAAAATTATATAATTGGAATAGAGGCATTTTAAGCAGAAATAAACTTTTATTATACAAATTAGCCTTATTAAATTACAAAGTATAAATAATAAATTAGTTAGTCCCTCGTAAATAAATTTTTTGCTTTCTTCAATTCAATTATGATTACTAGATTATTACAGGCGCGCGCCAACTTTTATATTAATTTTTATCATTTACCTAATTTTCGAGTAAGTATTTTTCTGCTAAAAGTTTCTCACCGCTTGATTCTTTTGAAATGAGAATGTCGATACTCATTTCACAAGATCAGAAACATTTGACAAATTATATAATTGGTATAGATAAATAATCTAATTTAGGTCACCTGCTGGCAAAGAAAAATTAAAACTCAATCTTTATGTAACCTAATATTGTTAAGAAACAATTTAATCAGCTAATAATTAATTTATCTGTCACGACATAAAAAGCAATAACTATAATTTTCATTCAAACATTCAAATCATTTTTACTTTAGACTTTTATTTCTGAAATTTTGATTGATTAGAAACCTTTTATACTAATTTCAGAAAAAAATAAATACATATTTACATATAATTTCGAAAATTAAATTCAAATACTCATTTCACAACATCAACATCAAAATATCTTCGGTGACATAATTAGGTAAAGAAACTCGTTAATTTCGGAAAAATATTATTACAGAATTGTAAAATTAAATACTTTAATTTTCAACAAAAAAATTAATTTTTAACCAAACAGTTGAATTTACAAAACAATTATTTAAACTATTGAGTAAAAGAAATGAATGTTTAACATCAGAGTTGAATTTTCAACGAAGGAAGAATTTTCAGTCAAGAAAGAAAACAAGTTCAACCAAATTATTGAATTTCCAAGCCAAAAAGACAAATTATCTGCAAAAAAAGTTGAATTTTTAAATTCAAAATGTAATTTTTCAACGCAAATTTTTATTTTTAATCAAAATTCACTTTTAATTGGATCTTCAATTTTTCTACAAAAATATTGAAATTTCCAGTCAAAAAGACGACTTTTCTACAAAAAGTTCAACTTTAAACCCAAAAATATGATTCTCCATCAAAAAAGTGCCAAATAGTTAAATATCAAGCCAAAAACACGAATTTTAACGGAAAAAGTAAATTTTTACTAAATGACATTAATTTTTAACTAGAAGATATTAATATTCAACCAGTACAGGAAGAAAAGAAATTTCACCCAAATTGTGGAATTTTCAAGTGAAAAAGGTGAAATTTGTGAAAAAAATTAATTTTTAATAATAAAATTGTCAAATTGTCAATTAAAAAAATGAATTTTTTGCAAAGTAGTTTAACTTCCAACCAAAGAGAGGAATTTTCAAGAAAATAATTATTGTATTTTCTATAAAATAATTAATTGTTTAACCAAAAAAGAGGAATTTTCAACAAAAATATAATAGTAGACATTTCAATTAAAAATAATTATTTTTCATTCAAAAAAGATGACTTTTCAATCCAAAAGCACGACTTTTCTATCCAAAAAGGCAATTAAAAATTAATTAAATTAAAAATTATTCAAATTAACAATTAATTAAAGTAAAAATTATTTAAATTAAAAATTAATTAAATTAAAAATTAATTTTCAAGAAAATAGTTATATTCTCAACAAATGCAGATTAATTTTTAATTAACTATTGCATTTTAAGACAAAAAAGATGAAATTTCTACTGAAATATAAATTTTCAAAAGAAAAAGATGAGTTTTCGACTCAAAAAGAGTAATTTTTAACAAGAGTCGAGTTTTCGAGCTAAAAAGTCACAATTTTTAGAAAACAATTGACTTTTAAATCCAAGAAGATGATTTTCAATAAAAAAATTAATTTTCAGCCAAAAAAATTTATTTTTAACAAAAGTTCACAAATTTTTAATCCAATAGTTGAATTAACAGCCTACAAAGATAAATTTTCAAGCCCAGAAGAATTTGAAACCAAACAGTCGAATTCTCGACCAAAAAAGATTAATTCTCAACTGATAGTACATGAGTCGTCAAAAGTCCCCTTTTTACGATTCGTGTGTGACCCGAATTGACTATTTTCTTTAATATGAACTTGGAAAATTTTTGATTTTTTGGAAATTTATCGTAAATTAAGGTAAGTTATAAGTTATTTATGGTCTAGAACTGGAAAAAGGATACGATGTGTATTGCGGAGGGTACCTGGAGTAAAGTATGAATGTGTAGAACTGGAAAAGGGGCACGATGTGTGTTGCGGAGGGTACTTT
>CAKNXH010082593.1:0-10497 GCA_932178445.1 Andricus quercusramuli
GGACTTTAATAAGTCTTACTTATTTTGTATTTGAAAAATGCCATGTGGTATTTTTGGCCATGTGGTATTTAAGAAAGGGATTTTATCCCAATTGAAAGCGTAGCCTTTAAAAATAAAAAATTTTCTTATGTATATTTTTCTGTTTGGGATTTGCATCATATAAATAAATAACTAGTTTGCCTGGAACTTTTACGTATGCGATAATTAGTAGCAATAAAAATTATTTTAGTGTTTCGTACCAGGAAATTTGAAAGGTGACTGTACTCATTCGGCTTTGTGGTCATTTTCGCATATTTGCGGAGGAAATGTATTTTAGGCACGTGTAACATCACACGTGTCTCGCAACAGAAGCGAGCAATTCATCTCATGTCCCTTGAAATATTCCAGGTATTTGAATGAAGAAAATTTGCCAATTTTTCCAGAATTTTATTGTTCAAAAAATACACGTCCAGAATGCTCTTTCATGCAACATTATTATCAAGATTCGCGGTAATGAATCACCGTCAAGTAAAAAAAAAAGACAAGAATATATTTTCTCGAGCCGTTTCTAGAGTTATTTTATTTTTTATGGGCAAAATTCAAATTTTTCAGCGGTTTAGTCAACCTGAAATCTACACATATTTTATTTGTCTCAAAATTTACAGACAAATTGACCGAATGAATATCTAGTGTAATTTCACAAAAAAATTGCATTCATTAATTATTTCTGGAGTTATAGTACTTTTCATGCCTAAAATTCGATTTTTGAGGAGTTCGGTGGACCTTTAACCAAAAGAATTCAACCGATTTGTCCCCAAATGTAAAGACAAATTGACCAAACGAGTATCTAGTGCCACTTTACAGAACATTTTTATTTATCAAATATTTCTGGAGTTATTGTGCTTTTCATGCATAAAATTCGATTTTTGAGGAGCTCAGTGGACCTGTAACCAAAAATATTCCACCGATTCGTTTCAAAATTGAAAGTCAAATTGTCCAGATGGATATCTAGTCCCACTTTACAAAAAAATTTAATTCATTAATTATTTCTGGAGTTATTGTAATTTTCATGCCTAAAATTCGATTTTTGAGGAGTTCGGTGGACCTGTAACCAAAAATATTCCACCGATTCGTTTCAAAATTGAAAGTCAAATTGTCCAGATAGATATCTAGTCCCACTTTACAAAAAAATGTAATTCATTAATTATTTCTGGAGTTATTGTAATTTTCATGCCTAAAATTCGATTTTTGAGGAGCTCAGTGGACCTGTAACCAAAATTATTCCACCGATTCATTTCAAAATTGAAAGTCAAATTGTCCAGATGGATATCTAGTCCCACTTTACAAAAAAATGTAATTCATTAATTATTTCTGGAGTTATTGTAATTTTCATGCCTAAAATTCGATTTTTGAGGAGTTCGGTGGACCTGTAGCCAAAAATATTCAACCGATTTGTCTCAAAATTGAAATACAAATTGACGAAATGAATATCTAGTGCCACCTAATGGAACATTTTTATTAATTAATTATTTATGGAGTTATTGTGCTTTCCATGCCTAAAATTCGATTTTTGAGGAGCTCAGTAACCAAAACTATTCGACCGATTCGTCTCAAAATTTAAAGTCAAATTGACCAGATGGATATCTAAACCCACTTCACAAAAAAATTTAATTCATTAATTATTTATCGAGTTATTGTAATTTTCATGCCTAAAATTCGATTTTTGAGGAGCTCAGTAGACCTGTAGCCAAAAATATTCAACCAATTTGTCTCAAAATTTGAATAGAAATTGATTAGATGAATATCTAGTGCCACTTTACACAAAATTTTCATTCATTAATTATTTCTAGAGTTATTATGCTTTTAATGCCTAAAATTCGATTTTTGAGGAGTTCACTCGACTTGAAGCCAAAAGTATTAAACCGATTCGTCTCAAAATTTAAAGAAAAATTCACCAGAAGAATATCTAGTGCCACTTTACAGAATATTTTGATTTATCAATTGCGTCCAGAGTTATTTCACTTTTCATGCTCAGCATTAAATTTTCAGCAGTTTTAATTGATCTTCAGCCAAAAGTATTCAACAGATTCGTCTCAAAATTTTAGAACAAATTGCACAGATGGAGCTCCAGCGCTGTTTTAGAAGAAATCTTGATTCATCAATTATTTCTAGAGTTATTTTGCTTTTCGTACCCGAAATTCCATTTTTTAGCAATAAGGTCAATCTTCAGCCTGGAATATTCAACCAATTCATCTCAAAATTTCAAGATTAATTGACTATATGAAGATCCAGTGTTTTTTTAGAAGGAAATTTCGATCCCTTAATTATTTCTAGAATTATTGTGCTTTTCATGCTCAAAATTAGATTTTTTTAGCAGTTTAGTAGACCTTTAGCCAAAAGTATTCAACCGATTCGTCTTAAAATTTCAGGAAAAATTAAAACTAGATAAATATTTAGTGCCATTCATCAGGGAATTTTGCTTTATCGATTATTTGTAGAGTTTTTTTCAGTTTTTATGCACAAAATTTTATTTTTCAGCACTTCAGTCAACATTTAGCCAAAAGTATTTCACCGATTTGTTTCAAAATTTTAAGATAAATTAATCATATGGAGCTCCAGTGCTGTATTTTAAGAAATTTTGATTTTTTCAATTATTTCTAGAGTTATTGCACTTTTTATGTCCAAAATTCGATTTTTCAGCAATATAGTGGACCTGTAGCCTGAAATATGCAAACGATTCGTCTAAAAATTTCAGACTAAATTGGCTGGATCGAGCTTCAATGCTATTTTTATAAAAATTTTGATTCAGAAATTATTTCCAAAGTTATTTTTCATTTTAGAAAAAAATAGATTTTTTAGTAGTTGATTCGATCTGTTGCCTAAAATATTCAACCGATTCATCTCAAAATTCTAAGACAAATTGACTATATGACGCTCCAGTGCTATTTTTCTGAAATTTTTGATTCAATTATTATTTCTAGAGTTATTGTGCTTCTCATGCCCAAAATTCATTTTTTAAGCGATACAGTCGATCTGCAGCCTACAATATTCAAACGATTTGTCTAAAATGTTTACAATAAAATGTCTAAGAGAAGATCCATTACAGTTTATTATGAAATTTGGATTCATTCATTATTTCTGAAGTTATTTTACTTTTTATGCTCGAAATTCAATTTTTTCAATACAGTCGACCTGTAGTTTACAACATTCAACTGATTCGTCTAAAAGTGTCAATATATATTGACTAAATGAAGCTCCAGTGCTATTTTTCTAAGAATTCTGATTGATTTATTATTTCTACAGTTATTTTAATTTTGACGCCGAAAATTCGATTTTTCAGAGATTAATATTCTACCGATTTATTAAAAATTTTTAGGATAAATTTACGAGATCAAGCTCTAGTGATATTTTTCAGGAAACTTTGATTCATTTATTATTTCTAGAGTTATTGTGCTTTTCATGCCCGAAATTCGATTTTTCAGCAGTTCAGTCGACCTGTAGCCTACAATATTCAACTGATTTTTTCTAAAAATTTCAAGATAAATTGACATGATAAAGGTTCAATTCTACTTTTCAAGAAATTGTGATTCATTAATTATTTTTGAAGTTATTTTGCTTTTCGTACCCAAAATTTGATTTTTAGCTGTTCAGTCGACCTGTTATTTCTAGCGATATCTCAGTTTTGATGCCGAAATTAAATCTCCCTTTTTATTAAAAATATTTAGAATATTTAGAAATGTGGAAAATGGAAAGAGTGTTTATAGATTTTTCATAATATCTATAATTTAGTATTAATACTAATTATATGCATTACGATGCAAAAAACTCCGCCAAGTAAAAAGTTATGAGTACAATCAACGTAGTTTGTGAAATCAAGGTTTGCCAAGAAAGTCTAAAAGACACTTAGAATTTTAAATTTATTATTCCGATCAGCAATTTGGCACTGATTATATACAATGCGGAAGATCTCTCCTCGTTTTATTTTTCCAAAGAATGAAAAAGAACTCTAATAATTCACTCCTACGATTTTTTAAATTCTACAAATCGATAACGATGCAGTGCTCGTTAATCTAAAACTGAAGATAGGCGAGCAATTGAAAGATCTCTCTCAATTTGAAAGAAGTCTCTCAAACATTCAAAATTCAATTTTTTTAGCAGTTTAGTCAACCTAGAATCTACGCTATTTATTTGATTTGTCTTAAAATCTAAAGACAAATTGAGCAAATGGATATCTAACCCCACTTTAGAAAAAAATTCAATTCATCAATTATTTCTGGAGTTATTGTACTTTTCATGCCTCAAATTCGATTTTTGAGGAGTTCAGTTGACCTGTATTCAAAAATATTTTACCGATTCGTCTCGAAATTTAAAGACAAATTAACCAGATGAATATCTAGTGCTACTTCACAAAAAAAATTAATTAAATCATTATTTCTGGAGTTATTGTACTTTTCATGCCTGAAATTCAATTTTTCGAGGAGATCAGTCGACCTGTATTCAAAAGTATTCAACCGATTTGTCCCCAAATGTAAAGACAAATTGACCAAACGAGTATCTAGTGCCACTTTACAGAAAAGTTTTATTCAACAATTATTTCTGGAGTTATTGTACTTTTCATGCCTAAAATTCGATTTTTGAGGAGTTCAGTCGATCTGTAGTCGAAAGTATTCAACCGATTCATTTCGAAATTTAAAGACAAATTAACCAGATGAATATCTAAAAGCCACTTCACAAAAAGTTTTGCTAAAAGTTTTTCACCGCTTGATTCTTTTGAAATCAGAATGTTGATGCAACATTTGACAAATTATATAATTGGTGTAGATAAATAATCTAATTTATGTTACCTGCTGGCATAGAAATATTAAAATTAAATCTTTATGTAACCTAGTATTGTTAGAAAACAAATTAATCAGCTAATAATTAATTAATCTGTCACGACATAAAAAGCATTAAACTATCATTTTTATTCAAACATTCAAATCATTTTTACTTTGCACTTTTATTTCTGGAATTTTGATTGATTAAAAACCTTCTATACTAATTTAGAAAAAATAAAAACATATTTACATATAATCTCGAAAATTAAATTCAAATACTCATTTCACAACATCAACAAATTCGAAAAATCATTTAACTGGAATAAGGGTATTTTAAATAAAAATAAACTATTATTATATAAAATATATCCAATATTAAATTATATAACCTTCAAGTCAATAATCAATTTATGTTACTTAATTTAAAAAAAACTGAATGTTAATCTTCATTTAATTCAATATGTATTGTGAAAAGAATTAATGCGCTAGTAATTAATCAATCAGTTCACAAAATAAAAAGCATTAAACTATAATTTCCATCAAAACATTCAAATAATTTTTACTTCTTGTTTTTTTTTTATAAATTTGAACTTCTATTTCTGAAAATACGATTTATTGGTGACCTTTTAAACTAATTCCAGAAAATTGAAGCGTGATAGAATCAGCTGATAATTAATTAATCAGTTCGCAACTTGAAAAGAATTAAGCAACTATTTTCACTGAACATTGAAATAATTTTTACCAGATATTTTTCTTCAAATTTAAAATTGCTTTTATATAAATTTGATTTATTAACTACCTTTTAAACAAATACAAAAAAAAAATTAAAATAAATGTTCATATAATTTTGAAAATTGAACGTAGATACTCATTTCACAACATCACGAACATTTGAAAAAAGTATATAATTGTGATAGATATATTTTGAAGAAAACATACACTTCTATTATGATAATAATAGTTAATATTCAATTCCAAAACCTTAAAGTGAATAATCAATTTATGTTATTTAATTTAAATTGTTTTCAAATTAAGTGACGTAAATTGATTATTTACTTTAAGGTTATCTAATTGAATATTGACTATTATTTTTATAATAAAGGTTCATTTTTTCTTTAAAATACCTCTATTACAATCATATACTTCTTTGAAATTTGTTGGTGATGTTGTGAAATGAGTATCTAAATTCAATTTTCAAAATTATGTATACATATATTTTATTTTTTTTCAAATCAATTTGAAAGGTTATTAATAAATGAAATGTATAGAAATTAAATTTCAAATTTAAAGAAACATATAATGTGAACATTGTTAGAATGTTTCAATGCAAATAATTGTATAATACTTTTTATGATGTGGACTGATCAACTAATTATTAACTTATATATTTAATATATGATTGAATATTGGATATAATTTGTGTAATAAAAGTTTTAATTTATTTAAAATACCCCTATTCCAATGACATGATTTTTTAAAAGTTGCTGATGTTGTGAAATGAGTATCTGCTGAATTTAATTTCCAAAACTATATGTAAATATGGTTTAATTTCTGTGAAAGAAGTATAAAAATAATTCGAAATTTTGGAAATGAAAGTGAAAATTTAAAAAAAATTTAAAGTTAAAATTATGTGAATGTTTGAGTGGAAATGACAGTTTAATGCTTTTTATGTTGTGAACAGATTAATTGATTATTAGCTGGTTCTTTTTTCAGCAATATTAAAATATTAAAAAATTGAATTTTAATTTTTTTCTATTAAGTGACATAAATTGATCATTTTAAAGTTATGTAATTGAATTTTGGCTGTAATTTGTATAATGAAAGTTTATTCATGTTTAAGATACCTCTATTCCAATTATGTAATTTTTGCGATGTTAAGTGAGTATCTGAATTCTGATTTCAAAATTATACTTATTTTAATTTTTAATTTTTTATGAAATTAGTTTAGAAGGTTATTAATTATTCAAATTTGCAGAAAAATATAAGGTAAAAATTATTCGAATGTTTTGATGAGAATAATTGTTTATTGCTCATGTTGTAAACAGATTAATTAATTATTGATTGTTTTTTTTAAATATTGAATTACATAAAGATTGTATAATGAAAGTTGATTTTCTATTTAAAATACATCCATTACAATTATAAAATTTTTGAAAATATTTGTGATGTTGTGAAATGAGTAACTGAATTCAAATTTCAAAATTATGTGTATGAACATTGGCTGTAATTTGTATAATGAAAGTTTTTTCATGTTTAAAATACCTCTATTCCAATTATGTAATTTTTGCGATGTGAAATGAGTATCTGAATTCTGATTTCAAAATTATATGTATTTTAATTTTTTATTTTTTATGAAATTAGTTCAAATGGTTATTAATGATTCAAATTTTCAGAAAAATATGAGGTGAAAATTATTCGAATGTTTTGATGAAAATAATGATTTATTGCTTATGTTGTAAATAGATTGATTAATTATTGATTGTTTATTTTTTAAATATTGAATTACATAAAGATTGTATAATGAAAGTTTATTTTTTATTTAAAATACATCCATTACAATTATAAAATTTTTTAAAATATTTGTGATGTTGTGAAGTGAGTATCTGAATTCATTTTTCGAAATTATGTGCACATATGTTTTAACTTTTTTGAAAATTAGTATATAAGGTGATTAATAATTCAAATTTTCAGAAATGAAATTACTTGTTTGAAATAAAATATAAAGCTAAAATTATTTAAATGTTTAAATGAAAATAATTCCTTGATGCTTTTATGTTGTGAACTGATATTATTAACTGATTCTTTTTACACTTTAAATTCTCTCGAGTTAGTTTAAACGGTTATTATAATAAATTAAAATTTCAGAAATGGAAGTAAGAATTAAAAAAATATAAAGTAAAAATTATTTGAATAATCAGCAGTGAAGTGTTTTAGAAAATGAGAGAAAGGAAAGTATAAATATTTTCTTAAGGGTCTTGTAACTATATTAATAACTTGAATTTCTATACTTTGCTCGTCATCAGCGAGACTGCGAGCGACGTTTCCTCAATGTTCGAATTTATAATTAAACCTCATTTCTCTTTTACTACAACTTAGGGACTACAATGACTAAAAATATCTTCGGTGACGTAATTAGGGAAAGAAACTCGTTAATGTCGGGAAAATATTATTACAGAATTGTAATTGTTGATAGTTAAAAATTGAAAGATGAGAAATAGATGAGTTTTAAACCAAGAAAGGTTAATTTTCTACAAGAAGAGCTGAATTTTTAACCCAAAAAGACGAATTTTTAACAAAAGAGTTGAGTTTTCGAACTAAAAAGTTGAATTTTCATAAAGATTTGACTTTCAAACCCAAAGAGATGAACTAATTTCATGAAAAATCAAAATATACGTTCATTTAATTTGGAAATCAGAATATAGAAATTCATTTCACAACATCACCAGCATTTGAAAAATTATATAATTGGAATAGAGGCATTTTAAGCAGAAATAAACTTTTATTATACAAATTAGCCTTATTAAATTACAAAGTATAAATAATAAATTAGTTAGTCCCTCGTAAATAAATTTTTTGCTTTCTTCAATTCAATTATGATTACTAGATTATTACAGGCGCGCGCCAACTTTTATATTAATTTTTATCATTTACCTAATTTTCGAGTAAGTATTTTTCTGCTAAAAGTTTCTCACCGCTTGATTCTTTTGAAATGAGAATGTCGATACTCATTTCACAAGATCAGAAACATTTGACAAATTATATAATTGGTATAGATAAATAATCTAATTTAGGTCACCTGCTGGCAAAGAAAAATTAAAACTCAATCTTTATGTAACCTAATATTGTTAAGAAACAATTTAATCAGCTAATAATTAATTTATCTGTCACGACATAAAAAGCAATAACTATAATTTTCATTCAAACATTCAAATCATTTTTACTTTAGACTTTTATTTCTGAAATTTTGATTGATTAGAAACCTTTTATACTAATTTCAGAAAAAAATAAATACATATTTACATATAATTTCGAAAATTAAATTCAAATACTCATTTCACAACATCAACATCAAAATATCTTCGGTGACATAATTAGGTAAAGAAACTCGTTAATTTCGGAAAAATATTATTACAGAATTGTAAAATTAAATACTTTAATTTTCAACAAAAAAATTAATTTTTAACCAAACAGTTGAATTTACAAAACAATTATTTAAACTATTGAGTAAAAGAAATGAATGTTTAACATCAGAGTTGAATTTTCAACGAAGGAAGAATTTTCAGTCAAGAAAGAAAACAAGTTCAACCAAATTATTGAATTTCCAAGCCAAAAAGACAAATTATCTGCAAAAAAAGTTGAATTTTTAAATTCAAAATGTAATTTTTCAACGCAAATTTTTATTTTTAATCAAAATTCACTTTTAATTGGATCTTCAATTTTTCTACAAAAATATTGAAATTTCCAGTCAAAAAGACGACTTTTCTACAAAAAGTTCAACTTTAAACCCAAAAATATGATTCTCCATCAAAAAAGTGCCAAATAGTTAAATATCAAGCCAAAAACACGAATTTTAACGGAAAAAGTAAATTTTTACTAAATGACATTAATTTTTAACTAGAAGATATTAATATTCAACCAGTACAGGAAGAAAAGAAATTTCACCCAAATTGTGGAATTTTCAAGTGAAAAAGGTGAAATTTGTGAAAAAAATTAATTTTTAATAATAAAATTGTCAAATTGTCAATTAAAAAAATGAATTTTTTGCAAAGTAGTTTAACTTCCAACCAAAGAGAGGAATTTTCAAGAAAATAATTATTGTATTTTCTATAAAATAATTAATTGTTTAACCAAAAAAGAGGAATTTTCAACAAAAATATAATAGTAGACATTTCAATTAAAAATAATTATTTTTCATTCAAAAAAGATGACTTTTCAATCCAAAAGCACGACTTTTCTATCCAAAAAGGCAATTAAAAATTAATTAAATTAAAAATTATTCAAATTAACAATTAATTAAAGTAAAAATTATTTAAATTAAAAATTAATTAAATTAAAAATTAATTTTCAAGAAAATAGTTATATTCTCAACAAATGCAGATTAATTTTTAATTAACTATTGCATTTTAAGACAAAAAAGATGAAATTTCTACTGAAATATAAATTTTCAAAAGAAAAAGATGAGTTTTCGACTCAAAAAGAGTAATTTTTAACAAGAGTCGAGTTTTCGAGCTAAAAAGTCACAATTTTTAGAAAACAATTGACTTTTAAATCCAAGAAGATGATTTTCAATAAAAAAATTAATTTTCAGCCAAAAAAATTTATTTTTAACAAAAGTTCACAAATTTTTAATCCAATAGTTGAATTAACAGCCTACAAAGATAAATTTTCAAGCCCAGAAGAATTTGAAACCAAACAGTCGAATTCTCGACCAAAAAAGATTAATTCTCAACTGATAGTACATGAGTCGTCAAAAGTCCCCTTTTTACGATTCGTGTGTGACCCGAATTGACTATTTTCTTTAATATGAACTTGGAAAATTTTTGATTTTTTGGAAATTTATCGTAAATTAAGGTAAGTTATAAGTTATTTATGGTCTAGAACTGGAAAAAGGATACGATGTGTATTGCGGAGGGTACCTGGAGTAAAGTATGAATGTGTAGAACTGGAAAAGGGGCACGATGTGTGTTGCGGAGGGTACTTT
>CAKNXH010082594.1:15919-32114 GCA_932178445.1 Andricus quercusramuli
TTTGTAGAAATTTAACTATTCTATTTTTTGTTAGGAAATAATTTCTTCTGTCGAAAAAAAAACAACTATTTAGTTGAAAATTCGTTTTTGTTTTTGATAAAAAATTAATATTTTGGGAGAAAAATTCCACTATTTGGTCAAAAATTAATTTTTTTGGTTCAGAATTCATCATTTCTTTGGTTAAAAATTCGTTTCTTTTTAGTTGAACATTGATATTTTTAACTGACGATGTGTAAAATTGAATTATTTTGTTGATAATTCATTTTTTTTGGTTGAAAATTGGATATTTTAACTGAAAATTGAATTCTTTTTCTTTTTGTTGAAAATTTTTTTAGATGAAGAAAACAAGCTATTTTGTTGAAAATTAGTTTTTTTTTGTTCAACATTTATTTTTCTAATATTTTAACTATTTTCATTTTGGTTGACAATGTGTTTCTATTACTTTGACTTTTTTATCATTTAAACTTAGCGCCCTTTTCAGCTTGAAGCTCTGCTTGAAGCTATACATTTTCCCGCGAAATTCAAATAATGTAATTATTATTAACAAAGATAGAAAATACGATTTTTTAAATACTAATTCTAAATTCTCATAAAATTCTCAAAGCACACAAAAGTCGAGCATATTCTCATGCTCGTGAGAATTTCTCCGAGCATTTAAACTGCTCAGAACACTAAAAATCGATTGCACTTCACACAAAAAGAAATTGAACAATACATTTTTTTCCGCTGGCTTAACGAACCGACCGTTTCGCTTCGGCTCTCGTGAAATGACAGGCAAAGTAGGTTAGGCAAAAAATGTGTAAATCCGACAAAAAACTCACGACCTGAAATTACATCAGCTGATTTGTCCCGAGGACATTGGCAGTGATTTTTCATTATCAATATCAGCTAGCAGATGGTGACCTTCATTTTCAAAATTCTCTCAAATGATCTCCATAATAATAATCCATTCATTAAAATTGAAGAATTTTAAATTAGCTTAATATCAAATTCAAAATCCTATTTTTCCTGAAAATAAAAACGAGGATCCAACGAACAAATTTGGACAATCACCATCAAATGCTCATATTGTAATTTAAAAAAAAAACTTTTTCTTGAAAAATTTTTTTTTCTTAGGAGAAAAATAAAAAAGAGGAAAGAAAAATAAGAAGGAAACCAACCAAATTCCCTCCATTCTCTTTAAAATTTTTTTTTCTATATAGAATTCCTCAAAATAAAAACGAGAATCCAACGAACAAATTGGGACAACCACCATAAAATTCATCTTTTTAGTTTAAAATCCATTAGTTTGGTTGAAAATTCATTTGTTTAACTGAAAATTTAGCAATTCCATTTTTTTATCCCTCTCTTCAGCCTGATTTTCCCTAACCAGTCGAATTCCCTGACTTTTCCCTGATTTCCAAGTTTTTCCTGACCTACAAAATAAAATCGAAAATCAATGATAAAGCATTTCCATTCAAGGAAAACAACATGATTTTGAAAACAATTTTCCAAGATGTCATACTGACCTATTCCAATAAACTGTGACATTGACATGACAGAAAAACCGAGCGGAAACCGGAGCTTGAATCTGGATGCAAAATGAATGAATGAAGTAGATCATTACAGTTAATTATATGATGACTTGTCAGTTCTTCCAAACCGGTAAATTGAAACAATCTTAATAACAGTGCACCTGGATTGAGTGTTGTAGTTTGCGGTCCAGTAGAGGGGCGCCACTGTCCTGTGTTGTTGGTCACGACTAACACATCCAAACCCCAAATCCCAAAAAACCGTTGGGTCCTCTCGCGAATTTCGATCAATGATTAAGCACTTTCTCTACCTTGTCACAGGTCGAGACTCGTCTAGGAAAAAAGTTGTATATTAGAAAACCAAATCGTAATATTTCCCAGCTCCAAGAATAAGTTCCAGCACGAGCAAATTCGACGAAGAGGTTAGGTGAGTATAACTTTTTTCTTGTCGAATTTGTAGGAAGTGTCAAGTCCCTTGTCAGCTAGGTCTTGCAATAATTGGACATTCTCGTCACGTGTTTCCCGGATTCGTCAGTGTCAGTAGAGCGCGATGAGGTACAACGAACAACGCTCGACGCTCGACTGATTTTGAGACGAGCATGAGCGTCGAACGTGAGTCACGTTCCCGCGTTTTGTAATAGGAATGGGCAATAGGAAATACGCGAACTGGCAATGTCCGCGCCCGCACGATATTTTCGAGAGAGAAAATGACAACCAGGAAAGGAGTGCGTTGCAGTATGCACTTTTCCGCTTTCGTTTCACTTGTCTGACGTCGGCCGGGCTCGTTAACGGAGTCGCGTCTGCGCTGCGCGGGTCACCTATTGACCGAGTGCGGAGGTATAGGGAGGGTGATTCTTTATCACTTTTGACCCCGACCCTTGACTCGACTCTATGATCTACGCTATCTAGTTATTATCATTGAGCCAGATTTACTGATTCATCAATGGTTCATCGATCTTTAGGATGCTTGGTTGATCGATTGTTGTCTCAAAACGTGGACATTTGACAAGAACGGGGGAAGGGGCGGGGGGATTAAATTTTACACAAATCTAATACCTTCGCATTATAGGATGACAATGTAAAAATAATTTGGAGTTGGAAACGGGGATCCAGGAACTTATTAAGATATTTTGGAGTTGGAAACGGGGATACAGGAACTAATTTGAAAGACTTTGGAGTTGGAAACGGGGATCCAGGAACATATTAAAATTCTTTGGAGTTGGAAGCGGGGATCCAGGAACTAATTAAAACATTTTGGAGTTGGAAACGGAGATCCAGGATTTTGTTAAAACCCTTTCGAATTGGAAACGGGGATATAGGAAGATATTAAAATTCTTTGGAGTTAGAAAAGAGATCCACATACATCCGGAACTTATCAAAACACTCTGGAGTTGGAAACGGAGATCCAGGAACTAATTCAAACATTTTGGAGTTGGAAACGGGGATCCATTTGAAGTTACTTCATACCAGAGAAGATACTTTCAACTTGGAAGTCTTTAAGAATGAAGCACCCTGTATTGACTCCATTTTAATCTGAAGATCCTTCTCTGATTCTTCCTTCTGACCCTAGTTAATTTACGCAATCTAATTAAGCCTGATTTATTTTGGATTATTGGTTAATCGATCTTTTGAGCTGATCGGCAGATTTTAAGGTTTGAAAAGGAATGTAATTTCACCCCTGACTTTGAACCTGCAATTGTAACCTACTTTAAAGCTACTTCAAACGAGAGAAGATACTTTCAACTTTGAAGTCTTGAAGAATGAAGGACCCTGTTTTGACCCCATTTCAATCTGAAGGTCCTACTTTGAATCTTTAGGATATAGTATTTCCAATCCAAGATCATACTTTGATGATGCAAAACTTATCTTATCCTGTTTTAGGTCTTTAGAACCTACGGTTGTCAAACGCAAGACCCTAATTTGAAGCTCTTCAACCACTCCTTTATTGCTGAACCTATTTTGAATTTGTTTAGCCTGCAGTCTTTTGATTGGTATACTCACTGGGTTACGCTAACCCGGCGCGATTTTGCAACATCTGTTATTTCGAAACAAGAAGAAGGGTGGGTCTATACCCAGGCGGGGAAAAAAGTTATGGGCCTGTACTATGCAGAACTGCCTTAAGAGCTCAGTGTATCGAAAATTGAACGAGGACGCACTTCGAAACTTTCTCTTCGGATATTTTTAACCCAGTGTGTATATGGTGTTACAAAATCCAGAAAAACAGAAAAATCGAAATGTAAGTAAATGTTATTTTATTTGTATATTTGTAATGTTCATAGCTTATGTTGAAAGTAAAAGGTCTAATTCGTGTGCCTGAGTGTATTTTTTGTGTGTCTGTGTATGGTACGTGACGATCATGTCTCCCAGCGTACGTTTTGAATCTGCTGACTGATTTACACTGAAGAGCGTCTTACCACGCTATGATATTCTTTAATTCAAAATATCTACAAAAATTGTTTATTTTTTGCAGCTACTTCATCAAAATGCTTACTTGTGCGAAAATTCGCCGTATTTATAAATGCTTGAAATGCGAAAGACCTATGTGTAGGGAGCGCACTACAAAAATTTGTGAGCAATGGGCTCAGCCGTCGGAATAGCCGAAACGTAATTTACGCTGTTTGTGTAAAAAAATTATTTTCAAGTTTTTCACTTATATATTGATTCTGAATAAAAAATTACGCTGAAAAATTCTAATATTTTATATATAATTTCATCCCCAAAACCGGAAAATGGGGTATTTGTTTAAACTTTTGCGTTTTTTAAATAACTTTATTAATTTTATAACAGTATATGTGTTGTTTCAGAAGATAATCATGAACGTTAAGGTATGTATACAGTTCAAATCATTATATGGAAAACCCGAAAACACAGTTTTGAAGAACAAATCTTGAACTTCTCATTCATCAGTATTTGAGCCTATTTATCTTGATTTTTATATAAACAACAGCCTTTTAGAGAAAATGTGATTTTCTCACAAAAATTGTAGATATTTCCTTGTTTATTTAAAAATACGTATATTATTTTTACATATTTATCACTTTCAAACCCATGCTGTTCAATTCTTGAGGATTTTCTCTATAAAAACCAAAAAAAGAGACAAAATTGTTCACTTAGGAACGAAGATATGAGCTATTAAAGTTTACCGGACGAACCAAACCCAGTGTGTATACCAATCCAATTTTGAATCTCAAGAACCTACAGTTGTCAAAATCAAGATTATTTTGACGCTCTTAAACCCCTCCTTTAATGCTAACCCTATTTTGATCTTTAGAACCTACAGTTATCAAAATCAAGACCTTGATTTGATGATCCTTAACATCTCGTTTTTAATACTAAGCCTATTTTGAATCTTTTTAGCCTACAGTCTTCCAGTTCAAAACCTTTTTTTTAGTGATAACAGTCATACAAAATTTTATCCGGGATCATTCATAAATTACGAAAGACATACACATACACATAAATTTACAACCAAATGGTTCAGTTTTCAACTTAAAAAGATAAATTTCGAAACAAAAATAAAATAATTATATTTTCAGTTAAAACAATTAATTTTCAAAAGGAAAAGAAGAAAGAATTTTCAACAAAATAGTTCAACTTTTATCCAAAGAAATGAATCTTCAGAAAACGATCATTTTTTAAACAAATAGTTGAATTTTCGAACCAAAACAATGATTTTCTACCAAGAAAGACAAATTTTCAACAAAAATACATGAATTTTATAAATTAGAATAGTTTTTTTTTAGATAAAAATGTAATAGTTGAATTTTCAGTTAGAAAAGTTAATTTTCAACAAAAAAAGTTATTTTTCAACAAAGTACTTATATTTTCAGCGAAAAATTGAATTTTCAACCAACAAGATTAAACTTCTATCAAAACAGATAAATTTTCCAGAAAAAATGGAATAGTTGAATTTTCAGTTGAAAAATTAATTTTTCAACAAAATAATATAAATTTTCAACGAAATGGTTGAATTTTTAACACAAAACATTATTTTTCAAACAAAAAAACAACAAATTATTTACCAAGAATAGAATAGTTAGATTTTCAAACAAATAAACGATTTTTAACCAAAAAGATGAAGCTTCAACTAATAAAATTACTTTAATACCCAAAAGACGAATTTTCAACAAAAATATTAAATTTTCAACTGAAAAAGAATAGTTAAATTTTCAGTAAACAAATTGATTTTCAAACAAATAAAATAAATTTTCGACGAAATAGTTCAATTTGTTACCAAACATGGATTTTCAATGAAGCAAATTAAATTCCTATCGAAAAAGATAAATATTCCACAAACAAATGAAATAATTAAACTTTCAGTTAAATGCATGAATTTTCTACCAAAAAATAGAAATTCTCAACAAAATGCATGAATTTTCAAGTAAAAAAGATGAATTGTCTAATCAAAAATAGAACAAGTTAATTTTCAGTTAGAAAAATAAATTTTCTACAAAAAAAAAAGATTTTGTAACAGAATAGTTGAATTTTGAACCAAGGAAATTTAATCAAATAAGAAATTTAATCAAACAGATAAATTTTCAATTAATTAGATTACTTTTCTGCCAAAAAAGGTGACTTCTCAAAAAAATATAAAATGAAATGGGTAAATTTTCAGTTAAAAAACTTTTTGCCAATAAAAAAATTATTTTCAATCAAAGAAATGAATTTTCGATCGAAAATTTGAATTAATCACTAAGGAGATTAATATTCTACCACAAAAGACGATATTTCAACAAAATGTAGTAATTTAGAATTTTTTTAGATTACAATTTTCAAGAAAATTGCTTAATTTTGTACAAAAAAAAATATTTTTCAATTAAAATGATGAATTATCAACAATGGAAATGAATTGAAAAAAAATTGAATTCAACCGAAAAGGACGAATTTTCAACAAGATATTTGAAACCTTAACGAAAACAGATTAATCTTGAACCAAATAAAAAAATTTTATTTTCAACAAAGAAAAATTCAATTTCTACCAGAATAAATGAATTTTCAACCCAAAGAGACGAATTTCTAACAAAATTATTGAATTTTCAAAAAAATAATCAAAGTAACTTCAACTTCAATTTATCGAAAATTCCCTGACTGTCAGGTTGTAGAAATCTTGGAAACAAAATTTTAGATGTGAAAAATGGAACTTCATTAAGCGAATTTACAGCATTTGTAATTGCTCACTATGAAATTTTAAATTTATTTAAAAATTATTTTTCGAATTTAAATCCAATAAATTATTCCTCAATTTCATGAAAGAAAAGCCGTAATAGTTGAATGATTTTTAATGTAAAAAGTGAACAATCCAAAACAAAATAATCCATCTTGTTAAATAGAATAATAATTAAAAATTTAAATTTTACAAAGAAAGTATCATTCAATAAAAAATGATAGAATTTTCAAGTTTTTTGTTTAAAAAATTAAATTAGAAAGATTTTAATAAAAAAAAGCTTTTTAATGTTCCAAATCCATTGAAATTATAATTTGACATCATTTGATATAGGAGATAATTTATATTTTCCCTGTGTTTTTTT
The DNA here is from genome assembly GCA_932178445.1 of Andricus quercusramuli. NCBI lineage: Eukaryota > Metazoa > Arthropoda > Insecta > Hymenoptera > Cynipidae > Andricus > Andricus quercusramuli. The sequence goes on from CAKNXH010082594.1 coordinate 22,959, forward strand.
TTAAATTTCGTGTCACTGACTTGAAAAAGCTCTATATAATTGACATCGAGAATACTGAAACCCCTTAAGAACAACACTTCGACAATGGCCTATAAACAATAAATGCATGCATTACAATATCTTCGAGGGCTCAAGAATCTGGGTTACGATGCCTGTTAAGTTAAGGCTGACAATGAAACCCTGCTGGCTCAGTTTTATCGATGAGCTATGAAACAAGAGATGAATGGAGACCACTCACGCAATTTAGATCTCCACAAAATATCTGATACACTCTCAAATTCAAGTTCTAGAAAACTGGTGACCTTTTTTAAATACTTTCTTCTCCTTCTTTCTTCATCATCTTGTACCATTTTTTATATTTTCATTCCTCAATCATCCTCCACCTTTTTTTATTATCTTTCCCTGTGTTTTTTCATAGTTCTAGAACAGTTCTCTCACAATTTAGTCACAGTGTTCTAGACCACTGTTACCTTTTTGTTATAGAACAGTTCTGTCACAATTTTGTCACAGTGTTCTAGATCACTGTTATCTTTCTGTTCTAGAACATTTTTTTCATCATGTTATAACAACTGTTATAGAACACAGTTTTTTTTATCTAGAACAGTTACAGTCCGTGTTTTCTGGGATCTCATAGTGTTCTAGAACACTGTTGCCTTCTTTTTCTAGAACAGTTCTTTCACCATCTTGTAACAACTGTTATAGAATACAGTTTTTTTCATCTAGAGCAGTTACCAGACCATGTTTTCTGGGATCTCATAGTGTTCTAGAACACTGTTGCCTTTTTATTCTAGAAAATTTCTGTCACAACTTTGTCACAATATTCTAGAACACCGTTTTTTTCTAGAGCAGTTACAGACCGTGTTTTCTGGGATCTCATAGTGTTCTAGTACACTGTTGCCTTTTTATTCTAGAACAGTTCTTTCACCATCTTGCAACAACTGTTATAGAACACAGTTTTTTTCATCTAGAGCAGTTACAGACCGTGTTTTATGGGATCTCACAGTGTTCTAGAACACTGTTACCTTTTTGTTCTACCTAGCAGACATGAGTACAGAACAGATATGTAAATGTTCTGAAACACAAAATAACGTGTTCTAGAACAAGTTAGTAACAGGTTACGAACATACGAGTAACTATGTCATCCCCCACATGCTACAACAATTCTGTAACAGTTCTAGAACACTCTGAACTCAATCTGTAACATTTCTAGAACAATTCTAGAACTCAGTTACAAGTGTTTTGTAACAATTCTGTAACGGTTCTGGAACTCTGTGCAACCGATCTGTAACATTTCTAGAACAATTCTAGAAATCAATTACAAATGTTGCGTAACAAATCTGTAACAGAACTAGAACGCTAGGACAGATGGCCTGCAACATTTCTAGAACAATTATAGAACTCAATTACAAATATTATGTAACAAATTTGTAATACAATTCTAGCACGTTGACATAACATAGTTATAGAACAAATCTAGATTAAACTTGGAACAAATGTTACAGAACGTCTGTGATTGGTCAGTTCTAGCACAATTACGTAACAATTGTTCTGGAACAGATATTAAACTTTGTTCCTAATTCGTTCTAGAATACACTTGTAACAGGGTTCTAGAACTTCGATGTAACACTATTATGGCACTGTTCTAGAGCAGTTAAATTTTCAATTAAAGAAATTAATTTTCCACAATGATAAAATTCAACCAAGAAGACTTATTATCAACCAAAAAATGAATTTTCAACTGAAATGACAATACTTGAAAGGAATACTTGAATTTCAACCAAAAAGACGAATTTTCAAACAAGAAGATTGATTTTCTATCAAAAAAGATATGATTTTTCCATAAAATACATGAATTTTCTACTAATGAAGATAAATTTTCAACTAAAATTAAAAATCTTTAACTGGAATGGTTGAATTTTTAACCAAGTAGATGAATTTTTAAATAAAATTATAAACCTTCATCTGTAATAGTTGAATTTTCAACACAAAAATTAATTTTCAACCAAAAAGATTTTTTCCCACCAAAGAAGAAAAATTTTCAACAAAATGCGTGAATTTTTAACTAAAAAAGATTGTACAAAAATGACCAATAAAAAATTAAATGGTTAAATTTTTAGTTGAAAAAATTAGTTTTCCACAAAAATAAAATTTTCAACCAAAGTGAAGAATTTTCAACTAAAATGATGAATCTTCAACGAAAATAGATGAATTTTAAACCAAATTTTTAACCAAACAGTTTAATTTTCAACCAAGAAGTTTCATTTTTAATCAAAAAGATTAATTTTCTACTAAAAAAGATAAATTTTCAACCAAATGATTGAATTTTGAACTAGTAAAGATAAATTTTCAGCAAAAATTAATTTTGAACCAAACTAATAAATTTTCAACTAAAATTAAAAATCTTTAACTGGAATAGTTGAATTTTCAACAAAAAAAAAAAATGAATTTTCAACCAAATGGTTTAATTTTGAACTAAAGCAGATAAATTATCAACAGAAAATAATGTTTAACCAAACTAATAAATTTTCAACAGAAAAGATTTTTTTTTACCAAAAAAGATAAATTTTCAACAAAATACATGAATTTTTAACAACAACAAAAAAATGTTCAAAAAAATAGTTACGTTTTCAAACAAAATGATGAATTTTTAACTAAAAAATATCATTTTCAAACAAAAAATTAAACAGTTAAGTTTTAGGTTAAAAAAATTATGTCGAAAGAAACAGATGAATTTTTAATTAGAACGATGAGATATTCAACTGGAATAGTTACATTTTCACTCAGAAAAAAAATATCAACAAAACAGTTAAAGTTTCAACTGGAGTAGTTAAATTTTCAATAAAAAAATTAATTTCGAAAAAAGTGAATTTAAAACAAAATAGTTGAATACAGTAATATAAAGCTACATACTTTCACTCATGAAGAATCATCGTCATTCAATTTGTTACAAGATGGGTAGAGAACTGTTCTAGAATAGAAAGGTAACAGTGTTCTAGATCACTGTGAGAAAATTGTGACAGAACTGTTATAGAACAAAAAGGTAAGAGTGTTCTAGAACACTATGACTAAATTGTGACAGAACTGTTCTAGAACACTGTGACTAATTGTGACAGAACTGTTCTAGAACACTGTGACTAATTGTGATAGAACTGTTCTAGAACAAAAAGGTAAGAATGTTCTAGAACACTGTGACTAAATTGTGACAGAACTGTTCTAGAACAAAAATCTAACAGTGTTCTAGAACACTGTTATTAAATTGTGAGAGAACTGTTCTAGAACTATGTGGTAGCACTGTTCTGTAACAGTTGCTATGAAATTATTCTAGAACAAACCGATCACAGACATTCTATAACATTTATTCCAAGTTTGTTCTAGAACTGTACCGTAACATTGTCATATCGAAGTTCTAGAACCCTGTTACAAGTGTATTCTAGAACGAATTAGGAAAAAAGATTAATATCTGTTCCAGAACAGTTGTTACGTAATTGTTCTAGAACTGTCCAATCACAGACGTTCTATATTATTAGTTCCCAGTTTGTTCTAGAACAGTGCCATAATAGTGTTAAACAGAAGTTCTAGAACCCTATTACAAGTGTATTCTAGAACGAATTAGGAAAAAAGATTAATATCTGTTCCAGAACAGTTGTTATGTAATTGTTCTAGAACTGACCAATTACAGACGTTCTGTAACATTTGTTTCGAGTTCAATCTAGAATTGTTCTGTAACGGTGTTATGTCAACGTGCTAGAGCTGTGTTACTAATTTGTTACATAAAATTGTTGATTGAGTTCTAGAATTGTTCTAGAAATGTTATAGATTAGTTGTCGCAGCGTTCTAGTTCTGTTACAGATTTGTTACACAACATTTGTAATTGAGTTCTAGAATTGTTCTAGAACATGTAACATGTAACTAACCTGTTCTAGAACACGTTCCTTTGTGTTCTAGAACAGTTACATATCCATTCTTAACCATATTTGCTAGGATGGGGATGATTGAGGAATCAAAATATAATAAATGGTATAAAATCATAAAAAGGAAGGAGTACCATAGTATTTGAAAAAAGGATGAGGAGAGAAAAGGGGCAAGAAGGGTAAGATTACGGCTGGGAAGCGGCGTAAGGGAAGGGGTCTATTAGGATAAGTAGGAGAATAGAAAGTGCAGAATCTCTAAATGGGATGTTTGGGAAGGTTATAGGAGAGGAATTGAAGATAAAGGAAGCTGCCAAGAGAATGTGATCAAGATTTCAAGGGAGGGTGGATTGGGTGAGGAGTGGATAAAAGACGAAGTGGAAGAGGAAGCATGGGAAGGATGCAGGAGAGAAATTGAAGATAAAGGAAACTGGAAAGAGAATGTGGTAAGGATTTCAGGGGAGGATGGATTGGATGAAGAGTAGAAGAAAGACGAAGTGGAAGAGGAATTATGGGAAGGATGCAGGAGAACAATTGAAAAAAAAGGAAACTGGCAAGAAAATGTGGTAAAGGTTTCAAGGGAGAGTGGATTCGGTGAGGAGTGAATGAAAGACGAAGTGAAAGAGGAATTATGGGAAGGATGCAGGAGAAAAATAGTAGATAAAGGAAACTGGAAAGAGAATGTGGTAAAGATTTCAGGGGAGGATGGATTGGGTGAGGAGGGGATGAAAGATGAAGTAAAAGAGAAAACATGGCAAGAATGCAGGAGAAAAATTGAAGATAAAGGAAACTGGCAAGAGAATGTGGTAAAGATTTCACAGAAGGATGGATTTGAGCAGTGGATGAAAGACGAAGTGGAAGAGGAAGCATGGGAAGAATGCAGGAGAGAAATTGAAGATAAAGGAAACTGGCAAGAGAATGTGGTGAAGATTTCAGGGGAGGATGGATTGGTGAGCAGTGGATGAAAGACGAAGTGGAAGAGGAAGCATGGGAAGAATGCAGGAGAGAAATTGAAGATAAAGGAAACTGGCAAGAGAATGTGGTAAAAATTCCACGGAAGGATGGATTTGAGGAGTGAATGAAAGACGAAGTGCAATAGGAATTATAGGGAAAATGCAGGAGAGAAATTGACGATAAAGGAAGCTACCAAGAGAATGTGCTATAGATTTCAGAGGAGGATGGATTGGGTGAGGAGTGGATGAAGCACGAAGTGGAAGAGGAAGCATGGGAAGGATGCAGAGGAGAAATTGAAAATAAAGAAAGCTGCCAAGAGAATGTGGTAAAGGTTCCAAGGGAGGATTGATTCGGTGAGGAGTGGATGAAAGACGAAGTGGAAGAGGAAGCACGGGAAGGATGCAGGAGAAAAATTGAAGATAAAGGAAGCTGCCAAGAGAATGTGGTAAAGATTTCAGCGGAGGGTGGGTTTGAGGAGTGGATGAAAGACGAAGTGGAAGAGGAAGCATGAGAAGGATACAGGAAAGAAATTGAAGATAAAGGAAGCTCTCAAGAGAATGTGGTGATGATTTTAGGGGAGGATGCATTGGGTGAGGAGTTAATGAAAAACCAAGTGGAAGAGGAAACATGGGAAGGATGCAGGAGAGAAATTGAAGATAAAGGAAGCTGCCAAGAGTATGTGGTAAAGATTCCGGGGTGGGTGGATTGGGTGTGTAGTAGATGAAAAACCAATTGGAAGAGGAAACATGGGAAGGGTGCAGGAAATAAATTGAAGATAAAGGAAGCTGCCAAGGGTATGTGGTAAAGATTCCGGGGGAGGGTGGATTGGGTGAGGAGTAGACGAAAAACCAAGTGCAAGAGGAAACATGGGAAGGATGCAGGAGAGAAATTGAAGAGAAAGGAAGCTGGCAAGAGAATGTGGTGAAGGTTTCAGGGGAGGATGGAGGTGCTTGAGGATGGTTGAGGTGGCAGAGAAGTGAATATAAACAATATAAACAATAAAAACGTAACGGAAAATGAAAAACTCACTTGGGTATGAAGACAACAGGACATCCGAGTTGGAGAAGGTTCCTGGCAAGAAATTCAGGAGCAGGTGGAACAATCGAAGGTGCGGAATGTCTTGTGGGTCTGATTGGTCTCTGCCTTCCATTCGAACTGTCGGGAACACAGAGAAGATTGTCTTTTTCGAGCCTTTCCGGCTTTCGAGGAATCCTCAGGGAACCTCCAGTCCTTGAATTTCTTATCAACTCACCCTCTGAAATCAGAAATTGTTCCCTCTCTGTATTTATATATTCAAGAATTGAATAATGGAAAATTATAAAAATTCGTACAAGAAAGGACAAGTACGTCTTGTAGATCTGAACAACCTTTTGCGAAATTGAATGAATTTAATTGTAATAATTTAATATGAATGCAGTGGAAGTGACTGGGCCCATAACCTATTGAAGAGAATAACGCTGATGGTAGGATATAAAATATAAATAATAGTTTAACAAATTTCAAGTCAGCCAATTCGAACTAACTGAAAACAGAAGCATAAAAAATTGTCATTGCCACCAAGTTTTTGAGGCATTACAATTTCAGTTAATTCCTTTGGTTAAAACATGTGTGAATGAAATGATGAGAGGCTATAAAAAAGTATAAATACAATCTGTTTAATTCGTTTTAGAAGGCATTACGTCACGTGTCTGTCAGAGTAATACGTCCTACGTTACGTGAACATTTTATATACCATCTAGGTATATGCATGTACATTGTGCAATTGTACATAATACAGTACAGAAATACGAAACGCACATGTTTACAGGTGGATTTACCTTGGACTTGGAACACCCACAAAGCCATTTATGCCTTCCGTAATTTCATTATTTGAATTTGAAATATTTATTTATATTAAATTTTATTTTAATATTTAAATTATTTAAATTTCGCGGGGAAATGTATAGCTTCAAATTGGAAAGGGCGCTAAATTTAAATAATAAAACAAGTCAAAGTAATGGAAAGCATATTATTTGTATTAAACAGTGCCTTCTTCAGGGTTGCTACAATATCCCAATTTATAAATTTTCGACAAAAAATGGAATAGTTAAAATTTTAGTTGGAAGAAAACTATTTTTCAAGAAGAAAAACTAATTTGCAATCGGAAAAATGATATTTAACGAAATACATGAATTTTCAATAAAATTTTGAATTTTCAAAGGAGTTTTCAACCTGATAGTTTAATTTTCAACAAAAAAAACGAATTTTCAACAAAGTAGTTAAATTTTCAAGCAAAGAAATCATGTTTTCATTGAAATAATGAATATTGTACCAAAAAAATTATTTTTCAACGCAATAGTTGAATTTTCAACCCAAACCCAAAAGATGAATTTTCTAGGAAAAAGACAAATTTTCAAGAAAATTAAATGGAAGAATTCAATTTTCTTTAAAAAAAAAACAATTTTCAACCAAAAAAATTAATTCTCAACGAAATAATTCAATTTTACACCCAAATGATTAATTTTTTACCAAAAAAGATACAGTTTTAATAAAATATATAAATTTTTAACTAAAAAAGATAAATTCACGAACCAAGAATGTAATCATTCAATTTGCAGTTGGAAAAATAAATTTTAAACAAAAAAACGAATTTTCAGCAAAATTAATTAATTTTCATCTAAAAATGTAAATTAATTTTCAGTCAAAATGATGAATTTTCAACCAAAAAAAGTACATTTTTGTCCAACTAGTGCAATTTTCAACCCAAAATATTAATTTTCTACTGAAAAAGAGAAATCGTCAACCAAAATTGAAATAAATAAAATAATAGAAAAATAAATGTTCAATAAAAAAATAACGAATTTCCAAGAAAATAGTTTGTTTTTTTATAAAAAAAAAATATTTTTGTTAACAAATAATAGAAGAATTCAATTTTCAGTTAAAACAACCAATTTTCAACCAAAAAAATTAATTCTCAACAGAATAATTCAATTTTACACAGAAAAGATTAATTTTCTACCAAAAAATATACAGTCTTAATAAAATATATAAATTTTAAACTAAAAACGATATTTTACAAAACAAGAATATAATAGTTCAATTTTCAGTAAGAAAAGTAAATTCTCAACAAAAAGAAAAGTTTTCAGCAAAGTTAATTAATTTTCACGTAAAAATGTAAATTTTCAATAAAAAATGTACCAGTTACATCGTCAGTTGAAAGCATTAATTTTCAACTAAAAATAAACGAATTTTCAACCAAAGGAATTAATTTTTAATAACAATGATGAATTTTCAACAAAAAATATGATTTTTTGACCATATAGTTGAATTTTTCACCCAAAATATCAATCTTCTATTAAAAAAAAAAAACGAATTTTCAACTAAATAGTTTTTTTTTCAACCAAAGAAATAAAGTCCTAACAAAACATAGAATAGTTAAATTTCTACATAACAGATAATTTTTTAACGAAAAAAAAAATACATTCCTATAAAAAAATTAAATTTTCCACTGAAGATGGAATAGTTAAAGTGCATTTTTAACTAAAATTATGAATTTCCAACTAAAAAAAAATTAATTTTTAACCAAATTAATTAATTTTCATCTAAAAATGTAATTTTTCATGTAAAATGGAACAGTTAAATCCTCAATTTAAAAAATTAATTTTCAACCAAAAAATAAACGAATTTTCAACCAAAGGAATTTGGATTGAAAAAGAGATAGAGTGGAACAAATTTTCTCTATCTAGTTTTATAAAAAAAAAAAAAAATCAAAAAGATAGGATCCGTATCTTTTTATTTCTAACAGAATGATTCGTGTAAAAAATTTGGGTACATTATAATATCAATAGCAATTATTTTAAATAATTTTTTCTGAAAAAAAACTTCTTTCGCACCGCTGAGAATCGAACCACAGAACAACTTATTTGCGGTCAGTTGCTTTCTTATTAAGCTACTAGAAAAATCGAGAGAAGAAAGTTTTTTCAGAAATACACGTATTATTTTCCTAGATGGTACAAATCAATTTTTCCAAGGAATCTGTATTATCATCAGAGAATGAAAAAAAAATTAACGTCTTTTCAGACTAGATGGAGCTATGAAAGAAAAATGATTAAAACTTTATTTTCTGAAAAAAGATCTTCTTCTTCCGCTTTCTGAAAAAAAGTTTCTTCTCTCGATTTTTCTAGTAGCTTAATGGGAAACCGCCTGACTGAAAATCAGAAGTGCTGTGGTTCGACTCCCAGCGGAGCGAAAGCAGAAAATCTTTTTTTAGAAAAAAATTATTCAAAATAATTTTCCTTTATAGCTTCATCTAGTC
>CAKNXH010082595.1:16235-32539 GCA_932178445.1 Andricus quercusramuli
TTTGTAGAAATTTAACTATTCTATTTTTTGTTAGGAAATAATTTCTTCTGTCGAAAAAAAAACAACTATTTAGTTGAAAATTCGTTTTTGTTTTTGATAAAAAATTAATATTTTGGGAGAAAAATTCCACTATTTGGTCAAAAATTAATTTTTTTGGTTCAGAATTCATCATTTCTTTGGTTAAAAATTCGTTTCTTTTTAGTTGAACATTGATATTTTTAACTGACGATGTGTAAAATTGAATTATTTTGTTGATAATTCATTTTTTTTGGTTGAAAATTGGATGTTTTAACTGAAAATTGAATTCTTTTTCTTTTTGTTGAAAATTTTTTTAGATGAAGAAAACAAGCTATTTTGTTGAAAATTAGTTTTTTTTTGTTCAACATTTATTTTTCTAATATTTTAACTATTTTAATTTTGGTTGACAATGTGTTTCTATTACTTTGACTTTTTTATCATTTAAACTTAGCGCCCTTTTCAGCTTGAAGCTCTGCTTGAAGCTATACATTTTCCCGCGAAATTCAAATAATGTAATTATTATTAACAAAGATAGAAAATACGATTTTTTAAATACTAATTCTAAATTCTCATAAAATTCTCAAAGCACACAAAAGTCGAGCATATTCTCATGCTCGTGAGAATTTCTCCGAGCATTTAAACTGCTCAGAACACTAAAAATCGATTGCACTTCACACAAAAAGAAATTGAACAATACATTTTTTTCCGCTGGCTTAACGAACCGACCGTTTCGCTTCGGCTCTCGTGAAATGACAGGCAAAGTAGGTTAGGCAAAAAATGTGTAAATCCGACAAAAAACTCACGACCTGAAATTACATCAGCTGATTTGTCCCGAGGACATTGGCAGTGATTTTTCATTATCAATATCAGCTAGCAGATGGTGACCTTCATTTTCAAAATTCTCTCAAATGATCTCCATAATAATAATCCATTCATTAAAATTGAAGAATTTTAAATTAGCTTAATATCAAATTCAAAATCCTATTTTTACTGAAAATAAAAACGAGGATCCAACGAACAAATTTGGACAATCACCATCAAATGCTCATATTGTAATTTAAAAAAAAAACTTTTTCTTGAAAAATTTTTTTTTCTTAGGAGAAAAATAAAAAAGAGGAAAGAAAAATAAGAAGGAAACCAACCAAATTCCCTCCATTCTCTTTAAAATTTTTTTTTCTATATAGAATTCCTCAAAATAAAAACGAGAATCCAACGAACAAATTGGGACAACCACCATAAAATTCATCTTTTTAGTTTAAAATCCATTAGTTTGGTTGAAAATTCATTTGTTTAACTGAAAATTTAGCAATTCCATTTTTTTATCCCTCTCTTCAGCCTGATTTTCCCTAACCAGTCGAATTCCCTGACTTTTCCCTGATTTCCAAGTTTTTCCTGACCTACAAAATAAAATCGAAAATCAATGATAAAGCATTTCCATTCAAGGAAAACAACATGATTTTGAAAACAATTTTCCAAGATGTCATACTGACCTATTCCAATAAACTGTGACATTGACATGACAGAAAAACCGAGCGGAAACCGGAGCTTGAATCTGGATGCAAAATGAATGAATGAAGTAGATCATTACAGTTAATTATATGATGACTTATCAGTTCTTCCAAACCGGTAAATTGAAACAATCTTAATAACAGTGCACCTGGATTGAGTGTTGTAGTTTGCGGTCCAGTAGAGGGGCGCCACTGTCCTGTGTTGTTGGTCACGACTAACACATCCAAACCCCAAATCCCAAAAAACCGTTGGGTCCTCTCGCGAATTTCGATCAATGATTAAGCACTTTCTCTACCTTGTCACAGGTCGAGACTCGTCTAGGAAAAAAGTTGTATATTAGAAAACCAAATCGTAATATTTCCCAGCTCCAAGAATAAGTTCCAGCACGAGCAAATTCGACGAAGAGGTTAGGTGAGTATAACTTTTTTCTTGTCGAATTTGTAGGAAGTGTCAAGTCCCTTGTCAGCTAGGTCTTGCAATAATTGGACATTCTCGTCACGTGTTTCCCGGATTCGTCAGTGTCAGTAGAGCGCGATGAGGTACAACGAACAACGCTCGACGCTTGACTGATTTTGAGACGAGCATGAGCGTCGAACGTGAGTCACGTTCCCGCGTTTTGTAATAGGAATGGGCAATAGGAAATACGCGAACTGGCAATGTCCGCGCCCGCACGATATTTTCGAGAGAGAAAATGACAACCAGGAAAGGAGTGCGTTGCAGTATGCACTTTTCCGCCTTCGTTTCACTTGTCTGACGTCGGCCGGGCTCGTTAACGGAGTCGCGTCTGCGCTGCGCGGGTCACCTATTGACCGAGTGCGGAGGTATAGGGAGGGTGATTCTTTATCACTTTTGACCCCGACCCTTGACTCGACTCTATGATCTACGCTATCTAGTTATTATCATTGAGCCAGATTTACTGATTCATCAATGGTTCATCGATCTTTAGGATGCTTGGTTGATCGATTGTTGTCTCAAAACGTGGACATTTGACAAGAACGGGGGAAGGGGCGGGGGGATTAAATTTTACACAAATCTAATACCTTCGCATTATAGGATGACAATGTAAAAATAATTTGGAGTTGGAAACGGGGATCCAGGAACTTATTAAGATATTTTGGAGTTGGAAACGGGGATACAGGAACTAATTTGAAAGACTTTGGAGTTGGAAACGGGGATCCAGGAACATATTAAAATTCTTTGGAGTTGGAAGCGGGGATCCAGGAACTAATTAAAACATTTTGGAGTTGGAAACGGAGATCCAGGATTTTGTTAAAACCCTTTCGAATTGGAAACGGGGATATAGGAAGATATTAAAATTCTTTGGAGTTAGAAAAGAGATCCACATACATCCGGAACTTATCAAAACACTCTGGAGTTGGAAACGGAGATCCAGGAACTAATTCAAACATTTTGGAGTTGGAAACGGGGATCCATTTGAAGTTACTTCATACCAGAGAAGATACTTTCAACTTGGAAGTCTTTAAGAATGAAGCACCCTGTATTGACTCCATTTTAATCTGAAGATCCTTCTCTGATTCTTCCTTCTGACCCTAGTTAATTTACGCAATCTAATTAAGCCTGATTTATTTTGGATTATTGGTTAATCGATCTTTTGAGCTGATCGGCAGATTTTAAGGTTTGAAAAGGAATGTAATTTCACCCCTGACTTTGAACCTGCAATTGTAACCTACTTTAAAGCTACTTCAAACGAGAGAAGATACTTTCAACTTTGAAGTCTTGAAGAATGAAGGACCCTGTTTTGACCCCATTTCAATCTGAAGGTCCTACTTTGAATCTTTAGGATATAGTATTTCCAATTCAAGATCATACTTTGATGATGCAAAACTTATCTTATCCTGTTTTAGGTCTTTAGAACCTACGGTTGTCAAACGCAAGACCCTAATTTGAAGCTCTTCAACCACTCCTTTATTGCTGAACCTATTTTGAATTTGTTTAGCCTGCAGTCTTTTGATTGGTATACTCACTGGGTTACGCTAACCCGGCGCGATTTTGCAACATCTGTTATTTCGAAACAAGAAGAAGGGTGGGTCTATACCCAGGCGGGGAAAAAAGTTATGGGCCTGTACTATGCAGAACTGCCTTAAGAGCTCAGTGTATCGAAAATTGAACGAGGACGCACTTCGAAACTTTCTCTTCGGATATTTTTAACCCAGTGTGTATATGGTGTTACAAAATCCAGAAAAACAGAAAAATCGAAATGTAAGTAAATGTTATTTTATTTGTATATTTGTAATGTTCATAGCTTATGTTGAAAGTAAAAGGTCTAATTCGTGTGCCTGAGTGTATTTTTTGTGTGTCTGTGTATGGTACGTGACGATCATGTCTCCCAGCGTACGTTTTGAATCTGCTGACTGATTTACACTGAAGAGCGTCTTACCACGCTATGATATTCTTTAATTCAAAATATCTACAAAAATTGTTTATTTTTTGCAGCTACTTCATCAAAATGCTTACTTGTGCGAAAATTCGCCGTATTTATAAATGCTTGAAATGCGAAAGACCTATGTGTAGGGAGCGCACTACAAAAATTTGTGAGCAATGGGCTCAGCCGTCGGAATAGCCGAAACGTAATTTACGCTGTTTGTGTAAAAAAATTATTTTCAAGTTTTTCACTTATATATTGATTCTGAATAAAAAATTACGCTGAAAAATTCTAATATTTTATATATAATTTCATCCCCAAAACCGGAAAATGGGGTATTTGTTTAAACTTTTGCGTTTTTTAAATAACTTTATTAATTTTATAACAGTATATGTGTTGTTTCAGAAGATAATCATGAACGTTAAGGTATGTATACAGTTCAAATCATTATATGGAAAACCCGAAAACACAGTTTTGAAGAACAAATCTTGAACTTCTCATTCATCAGTATTTGAGCCTATTTATCTTGATTTTTATATAAACAACAGCCTTTTAGAGAAAATGTGATTTTCTCACAAAAATTGTAGATATTTCCTTGTTTATTTAAAAATACGTATATTATTTTTACATATTTATCACTTTCAAACCCATGCTGTTCAATTCTTGAGGATTTTCTCTATAAAAACCAAAAAAAGAGACAAAATTGTTCACTTAGGAACGAAGATATGAGCTATTAAAGTTTACCGGACGAACCAAACCCAGTGTGTATACCAATCCAATTTTGAATCTCAAGAACCTACAGTTGTCAAAATCAAGATTATTTTGACGCTCTTAAACCCCTCCTTTAATGCTAACCCTATTTTGATCTTTAGAACCTACAGTTATCAAAATCAAGACCTTGATTTGATGATCCTTAACATCTCGTTTTTAATACTAAGCCTATTTTGAATCTTTTTAGCCTACAGTCTTCCAGTTCAAAACCTTTTTTTTAGTGATAACAGTCATACAAAATTTTATCCGGGATCATTCATAAATTACGAAAGACATACACATACACATAAATTTACAACCAAATGGTTCAGTTTTCAACTTAAAAAGATAAATTTCGAAACAAAAATAAAATAATTATATTTTCAGTTAAAACAATTAATTTTCAAAAGGAAAAGAAGAAAGAATTTTCAACAAAATAGTTCAACTTTTATCCAAAGAAATGAATCTTCAGAAAACGATCATTTTTTAAACAAATAGTTGAATTTTCGAACCAAAACAATGATTTTCTACCAAGAAAGACAAATTTTCAACAAAAATACATGAATTTTATAAATTAGAATAGTTTTTTTTTAGATAAAAATGTAATAGTTGAATTTTCAGTTAGAAAAGTTAATTTTCAACAAAAAAAGTTATTTTTCAACAAAGTACTTATATTTTCAGCGAAAAATTGAATTTTCAACCAACAAGATTAAACTTCTATCAAAACAGATAAATTTTCCAGAAAAAATGGAATAGTTGAATTTTCAGTTGAAAAATTAATTTTTCAACAAAATAATATAAATTTTCAACGAAATGGTTGAATTTTTAACACAAAACATTATTTTTCAAACAAAAAAACAACAAATTATTTACCAAGAATAGAATAGTTAGATTTTCAAACAAATAAACGATTTTTAACCAAAAAGATGAAGCTTCAACTAATAAAATTACTTTAATACCCAAAAGACGAATTTTCAACAAAAATATTAAATTTTCAACTGAAAAAGAATAGTTAAATTTTCAGTAAACAAATTGATTTTCAAACAAATAAAATAAATTTTCGACGAAATAGTTCAATTTGTTACCAAACATGGATTTTCAATGAAGCAAATTAAATTCCTATCGAAAAAGATAAATATTCCACAAACAAATGAAATAATTAAACTTTCAGTTAAATGCATGAATTTTCTACCAAAAAATAGAAATTCTCAACAAAATGCATGAATTTTCAAGTAAAAAAGATGAATTGTCTAATCAAAAATAGAACAAGTTAATTTTCAGTTAGAAAAATAAATTTTCTACAAAAAAAAAAGATTTTGTAACAGAATAGTTGAATTTTGAACCAAGGAAATTTAATCAAATAAGAAATTTAATCAAACAGATAAATTTTCAATTAATTAGATTACTTTTCTGCCAAAAAAGGTGACTTCTCAAAAAAATATAAAATGAAATGGGTAAATTTTCAGTTAAAAAACTTTTTGCCAATAAAAAAATTATTTTTAATCAAAGAAATGAATTTTCGATCGAAAATTTGAATTAATCACTAAGGAGATTAATATTCTACCACAAAAGACGATATTTCAACAAAATGTAGTAATTTAGAATTTTTTTAAATTACAATTTTCAAGAAAATTGCTTAATTTTGTACAAAAAAAAATATTTTTCAATTAAAATGATGAATTATCAACAATGGGAATGAATTGAAAAAAAATTGAATTCAACCGAAAAGGACGAATTTTCAACAAGATATTTGAAACCTTAACGAAAACAGATTAATCTTGAACCAAATAAAAAAATTTTATTTTCAACAAAGAAAAATTCAACTTCTACCAGAATAAATGAATTTTCAACCCAAAGAGACGAATTTCTAACAAAATTATTGAATTTTCAAAAAAATAATCAAAGTAACTTCAACTTCAATTTATCGAAAATTCCCTGCCTGTCAGGTTGTAGAAATCTTGGAAACAAAATTTTAGATGTGAAAAATGGAACTTCATTAAGCGAATTTACAGCATTTGTAATTGCTCACTATGAAATTTTAAATTTATTTAAAAATTATTTTTCGAATTTAAATCCAATAAATTATTCCTCAATTTCATGAAAGAAAAGCCGTAATAGTTGAATGGTTTTTAATGTAAAAAGTGAACAATCCAAAACAAAATAATCCATCTTGTTAAGTAGAATAATAATTAAAAATTTAAATTTTACAAAGAAAGTATCATTCAATAAAAAATGATAGAATTTTCAAGTTTTTTGTTTAAAAAATTAAATTAGAAAGATTTTAATAAAAAAAAGCTTTTTAATGTTCCAAATCCATTGAAATTATAATTTGACATCATTTGATATAGGAGATAATTTATATTTTCCCTGTGTTTTTTTTTAAATTTCGTGTCACTGACTTGAAAAAGCTCTATATAATTGACATCGAGAATACTGAAACCCCTTAAGAACAACACTTCGACAATGGCCTATAAACAATAAATGCATGCATTACAATATCTTCGAGGGCTCAAGAATCTGGGTTACGATGCCTGTTAAGTTAAGGCTGACAATGAAACCCTGCTGGCTCAGTTTTATCGATGAGCTATGAAACAAGAGATGAATGGAGACCACTCACGCAATTTAGATCTCCACAAAATATCTGATACACTCTCAAATTCAAGTTCTAGAAAACTGGTGACCTTTTTTAAATACTTTCTTCTCCTTCTTTCTTCATCATCTTGTACCATTTTTTATATTTTCATTCCTCAATCATCCTCCACCTTTTTTTATTATCTTTCCCTGTGTTTTTTCATAGTTCTAGAACAGTTCTCTCACAATTTAGTCACAGTGTTCTAGACCACTGTTACCTTTTTGTTATAGAACAGTTCTGTCACAATTTTGTCACAGTGTTCTAGATCACTGTTATCTTTCTGTTCTAGAACATTTTTTTCATCATGTTATAACAACTGTTATAGAACACAGTTTTTTTTATCTAGAACAGTTACAGTCCGTGTTTTCTGGGATCTCATAGTGTTCTAGAACACTGTTGCCTTCTTTTTCTAGAACAGTTCTTTCACCATCTTGTAACAACTGTTATAGAATACAGTTTTTTTCATCTAGAGCAGTTACCAGACCATGTTTTCTGGGATCTCATAGTGTTCTAGAACACTGTTGCCTTTTTATTCTAGAAAATTTCTGTCACAACTTTGTCACAATATTCTAGAACACCGTTTTTTTCTAGAGCAGTTACAGACCGTGTTTTCTGGGATCTCATAGTGTTCTAGAACACTGTTGCCTTTTTATTCTAGAACAGTTCTTTCACCATCTTGCAACAACTGTTATAGAACACAGTTTTTTTCATCTAGAGCAGTTACAGACCGTGTTTGCTGGGATCTCACAGTGTTCTAGAACACTGTTGCCTTTTTGTTCTAGAACAGTTCTGTCACAACTTTGTCACAATATTCTAGAACACAGTTTTTTATCCAGAACAGTTACAGACCGTGTTTCCTGGGATATTATAGTGTTCTAGAACACTGTTGCCTTCTTGTTCCAGAACACTGTTGCCTTCTTGTTCTAGAACACTGTTGCCTTTTTGTTCTAGAACAGTTCTGTCACAACTTTGTCACAAGGTTCTAGAACACAGTTTTTATCTACAACAGTTACAGACCGTGTCTTATGGGATCTCACAGTGTTCTAGAACACTGTTACCTTTTTGTTCTACCTAGCAGACATGGGTACAGAACAAATATGTAAATGTTCTGAAACATAAAATAACGTGTTCTAGAACAAGTTAGTAACAGGTTACGAACATACGAGTAACTATGTCATCCCCCACATGCTACAACAATTCTGTAACAGTTCTAGAACACTCTGAACTCAATCTGTAACATTTCTAGAACAATTCTAGAACTCAGTTACAAGTGTTTTGTAACAATTCTGTAACGGTTCTGGAACTCTGTGCAACCGATCTGTAACATTTCTAGAACAATTCTAGAAATCAATTACAAATGTTGCGTAACAAATCTGTAACAGAACTAGAACGCTAGGACAGATGGCCTGCAACATTTCTGGAACAATTATAGAACTCAATTACAAATATTATGTAACAAATTTGTAATACAATTCTAGCACGTTGACATAACATAGTTATAGAACAAATCTAGATTAAACTTGGAACAAGTGTTACAGAACGTCTGTGATTGGTCAGTTCTAGCACAATTACGTAACAATTGTTCTGGAACAGATATTAAACTTTGTTCCTAATTCGTTCTAGAATACACTTGTAACAAGGTTCTAGAACTTCGATGTAACACTATTATGGCACTGTTCTAGAGCAGTTAAATTTTCAATTAAAGAAATTAATTTTCCACAATGATAAAATTCAACCAAGAAGACTTATTATCAACCAAAAAATGAATTTTCAACTGAAATGACAATACTTGAAAGGAATACTTGAATTTCAACCAAAAAGACGAATTTTCAAACAAGAAGATTGATTTTCTATCAAAAAAGATATGATTTTTCCATAAAATACATGAATTTTCTACTAATGAAGATAAATTTTCAACTAAAATTAAAAATCTTTAACTGGAATGGTTGAATTTTTAACCAAGTAGATGAATTTTTAAATAAAATTATAAACCTTCATCTGTAATAGTTGAATTTTCAACAAAAAAATTAATTTTCAACCAAAAAGATTTTTTCTCACCAAAGAAGACAAATTTTCAACAAAATGCGTGAATTTTTAACTAAAAAAGATTGTACAAAAATGACCAATAAAAAATTAAATGGTTAAATTTTTAGTTGAAAAAATTAGTTTTCCACAAAAATAAAATTTTCAACCAAAGTGAAGAATTTTCAACTAAAATGATGAATCTTCAACGAAAATAGATGAATTTTAAACCAAATTTTTAACCAAACAGTTTAATTTTCAACCAAGAAGTTTCATTTTTAATCAAAAAGATTAATTTTCTACTAAAAAAGATAAATTTTCAACCAAATGATTGAATTTTGAACTAGTAAAGATAAATTTTCAGCAAAAATTAATTTTGAACCAAACTAATAAATTTTCAACTAAAATTAAAAATCTTTAACTGGAATAGTTGAATTTTCAACAAAAAAAAAATGAATTTTCAACCAAATGGTTTAATTTTGAACTAAAGCAGATGAATTATCAACAGAAAATAATGTTTAACCAAACTAATAAATTTTCAACAGAAAAGATTTTTTTTACCAAAAAAGATAAATTTTCAACAAAATACATGAATTTTTAACAACAACAAAAAAATGTTCAAAAAAATAGTTACGTTTTCAAACAAAATGATGAATTTTTAACTAAAAAATATCATTTTCAAACAAAAAATTAAACAGTTAAGTTTTAGGTTAAAAAAATTATGTCGAAAGAAACAGATGAATTTTTAATTAGAACGATGAGATATTCAACTGGAATAGTTACATTTTCACTCAGAAAAAAAATATCAACAAAACAGTTAAAGTTTCAACTGGAGTAGTTAAATTTTCAATAAAAAAATTAATTTCGAAAAAAGTGAATTTAAAACAAAATAGTTGAATACAGTAATATAAAGCTACATACTTTCACTCATGAAGAATCATCGTCATTCAATTTGTTACAAGATGGGTAGAGAACTGTTCTAGAATAGAAAGGTAACAGTGTTCTAGATCACTGTGAGAAAATTGTGACAGAACTGTTATAGAACAAAAAGGTAAGAGTGTTCTAGAACACTATGACTAAATTGTGACAGAACTGTTCTAGAACACTGTGACTAATTGTGACAGAACTGTTCTAGAACACTGTGACTAATTGTGATAGAACTGTTCTAGAACAAAAAGGTAAGAATGTTCTAGAACACTGTGACTAAATTGTGACAGAACTGTTCTAGAACAAAAATCTAACAGTGTTCTAGAACACTGTTATTAAATTGTGAGAGAACTGTTCTAGAACTATGTGGTAGCACTGTTCTGTAACAGTTGCTATGAAATTATTCTAGAACAAACCGATCACAGACATTCTATAACATTTATTCCAAGTTTGTTCTAGAACTGTACCGTAACATTGTCATATCGAAGTTCTAGAACCCTGTTACAAGTGTATTCTAGAACGAATTAGGAAAAAAGATTAATATCTGTTCCAGAACAGTTGTTACGTAATTGTTCTAGAACTGACCAATCACAGACGTTCTATATTATTAGTTCCCAGTTTGTTCTAGAACAGTGCCATAATAGTGTTAAACAGAAGTTCTAGAACCCTGTTACAAGTGTATTCTAGAACGAATTAGGAAAAAAGATTAATATCTGTTCCAGAACAGTTGTTATGTAATTGTTCTAGAACTGACCAATTACAGACGTTCTGTAACATTTGTTTCGAGTTCAATCTAGAATTGTTCTGTAACGGTGTTATGTCAACGTGCTAGAGCTGTGTTACTAATTTGTTACATAAAATTGTTGATTGAGTTCTAGAATTGTTCTAGAAATGTTATAGATTAGTTGTCGCAGCGTTCTAGTTCTGTTACAGATTTGTTACACAACATTTGTAATTGAGTTCTAGAATTGTTCTAGAACATGTAACATGTAACTAACCTGTTCTAGAACACGTTCCTTTGTGTTCTAGAACAGTTACATATCCATTCTTAACCATATTTGCTAGGATGGGGATGATTGAGGAATCAAAATATAATAAATGGTATAAAATCATTAAAAGGAAGGAGTACCATAGTATTTGAAAAAAGGATGAGGAGAGAAAAGGGGCAAGAAGGGTAAGATTACGGCTGGGAAGCGGCGTAAGGGAAGGGGTCTATTAGGATAAGTAGGAGAATAGAAAGTGCAGAATCTCTAAATGGGATGTTTGGGAAGGTTATAGGAGAGGAATTGAAGATAAAGGAAGCTGCCAAGAGAATGTGATCAAGATTTCAAGGGAGGGTGGATTGGGTGAGGAGTGGATAAAAGACGAAGTGGAAGAGGAAGCATGGGAAGGATGCAGGAGAGAAATTGAAGATAAAGGAAACTGGAAAGAGAATGTGGTAAGGATTTCAGGGGAGGATGGATTGGATGAAGAGTAGAAGAAAGACGAAGTGGAAGAGGAATTATGGGAAGGATGCAGGAGAACAATTGAAAAAAAAGGAAACTGGCAAGAAAATGTGGTAAAGGTTTCAAGGGAGAGTGGATTCGGTGAGGAGTGAATGAAAGACGAAGTGAAAGAGGAATTATGGGAAGGATGCAGGAGAAAAATTGTAGATAAAGGAAACTGGAAAGAGAATGTGGTAAATACTTCAGGGGAGGATGGATTGGTGAGCAGTGGATGAAAGACGAACTGGAAGAGGAAGCATGGGAAGAATGCAGGAGAGAAATTGAAGATAAAGGAAACTGGCAAGAGAATGTGGTAAAAATTCCACGGAAGGATAGATTTGAGGAGTGGATGAAAGACGAAGTGCAATAGGAATTATAGGGAAAATGCAGGAGAGAAATTGACGATAAAGGAAGCTACCAAGAGAATGTGCTATAGATTTCAGAGGAGGATGGATTGGGTGAGGAGTGGATGAAGCACGAAGTGGAAGAGGAAGCATGGGAAGGATGCAGAGGAGAAATTGAAAATAAAGAAAGCTGCCAAGAGAATGTGGTAAAGGTTCCAAGGGAGGATTGATTCGGTGAGGAGTGGATGAAAGACGAAGTGGAAGAGGAAGCACGGGAAGGATGCAGGAGAAAAATTGAAGATAAAGGAAGCTGCCAAGAGAATGTGGTAAAGATTTCAGCGGAGGGTGGGTTTGAGGAGTGGATGAAAGACGAAGTGGAAGAGGAAGCATGAGAAGGATACAGGAAAGAAATTGAAGATAAAGGAAGCTCTCAAGAGAATGTGGTGATGATTTTAGGGGAGGATGCATTGGGTGAGGAGTTAATGAAAAACCAAGTGGAAGAGGAAACATGGGAAGGATGCAGGAGAGAAATTGAAGATAAAGGAAGCTGCCAAGAGTATGTGGTAAAGATTCCGGGGTGGGTGGATTGGGTGTGTAGTAGATGAAAAACCAATTGGAAGAGGAAACATGGGAAGGGTGCAGGAAATAAATTGAAGATAAAGGAAGCTGCCAAGGGTATGTGGTAAAGATTCCGGGGGAGGGTGGATTGGGTGAGGAGTAGACGAAAAACCAAGTGCAAGAGGAAACATGGGAAGGATGCAGGAGAGAAATTGAAGAGAAAGGAAGCTGGCAAGAGAATGTGGTGAAGGTTTCAGGGGAGGATGGAGGTGCTTGAGGATGGTTGAGGTGGCAGAGAAGTGAATATAAACAATATAAACAATAAAAACGTAACGGAAAATGAAAAACTCACTTGGGTATGAAGACAACAGGACATCCGAGTTGGAGAAGGTTCCTGGCAAGAAATTCAGGAGCAGGTGGAACAATCGAAGGTGCGGAATGTCTTGTGGGTCTGATTGGTCTCTGCCTTCCATTCGAACTGTCGGGAACACAGAGAAGATTGTCTTTTTCGAGCCTTTCCGGCTTTCGAGGAATCCTCAGGGAACCTCCAGTCCTTGAATTTCTTATCAACTCACCCTCTGAAATCAGAAATTGTTCCCTCTCTGTATTTATATATTCAAGAATTGAATAATGGCAAATTATAAAAATTCGTACAAGAAAGGACAAGTACGTCTTGTAGATCTGAACAACCTTTTGCGAAATTGAATGAATTTAATTGTAATAATTTAATATGAATGCAGTGGAAGTGACTGGGCCCATAACCTATTGAAGAGAATAACGCTGATGGTAGGATATAAAATATAAATAATAGTTTAACAAATTTCAAGTCAGCCAATTCGAACTAACTGAAAACAGAAGCATAAAAAATTGTCATTGCCACCAAGTTTTTGAGGCATTACAATTTCAGTTAATTCCTTTGGTTAAAACATGTGTGAATGAAATGATGAGAGTCTATAAAAAAGTATAAATACAATCTGTTTAATTCGTTTTAGAAGGCATTACGTCACGTGTCTGTCAGAGTAATACGTCCTACGTTACGTGAACATTTTATATACCATCTAGGTATATGCATGTACATTGTGCAATTGTACATAATACAGTACAGAAATACGAAACGCACATGTTTACAGGTGGATTTACCTTGGACTTGGAACACCCACAAAGCCATTTATGCCTTCCGTAATTTCATTATTTGAATTTGAAATATTTATTTATATTAAATTTTATTTTAATATTTAAATTATTTAAATTTCGCGGGGAAATGTATAGCTTCAAATTGGAAAGGGCGCTAAATTTAAATAATAAAACAAGTCAAAGTAATGGAAAGCATATTATTTGTATTAAACAGTGCCTTCTTCAGGGTTGCTACAATATCCCAATTTATAAATTTTCGACAAAAAATGGAATAGTTAAAATTTTAGTTGGAAGAAAACTATTTTTCAAGAAGAAAAACTAATTTGCAATCGGAAAAATGATATTTAACGAAATACATGAATTTTCAATAAAATTTTGAATTTTCAAAGGAGTTTTCAACCTGATAGTTTAATTTTCAACAAAAAAAACGAATTTTCAACAAAGTAGTTAAATTTTCAAGCAAAGAAATCATGTTTTCATTGAAATAATGAATATTGTACCAAAAAAATTATTTTTCAACGCAATAGTTGAATTTTCAACCCAAACCCAAAAGATGAATTTTCTAGGAAAAAGACAAATTTTCAAGAAAATTAAATGGAAGAATTCAATTTTCTTTAAAAAAAAAACAATTTTCAACCAAAAAAATTAATTCTCAACGAAATAATTCAATTTTACACCCAAATGATTAATTTTTTACCAAAAAAGATACAGTTTTAATAAAATATATAAATTTTCAACTAAAAAAGATAAATTCACGAACCAAGAATGTAATCATTCAATTTGCAGTTGGAAAAATAAATTTTGAACAAAAAAACGAATTTTCAGCAAAATTAATTAATTTTCATCTAAAAATGTAAATTAATTTTCAGTCAAAATGATGAATTTTCAACCAAAAAAAGTACATTTTTGTCCAACTAGTGCAATTTTCAACCCAAAATATTAATTTTCAACCAAAAAGGAACTTTTTGGACCAAATAGTGGAATTTTCAACCAAAAATATTAATTTTCTACTGAAAAAGAGAAATCGTCAACCAAAATTGAAATAAATAAAATAATAGAAAAATAAATGTTCAATAAAAAAATAACGAATTTCCAAGAAAATAGTTTGTTTTTTTATAAAAAAAAAATATTTTTGTTAACAAATAATAGAAGAATTCAATTTTCAGTTAAAACAACCAATTTTCAACCAAAAAAATTAATTCTCAACAGAATAATTCAATTTTACACAGAAAAGATTAATTTTCTACCAAAAAATATACAGTCTTAATAAAATATATAAATTTTAAACTAAAAACGATATTTTACAAAACAAGAATATAATAGTTCAATTTTCAGTAAGAAAAGTAAATTCTCAACAAAAAGAAAAGTTTTCAGCAAAGTTAATTAATTTTCACGTAAAAATGTAAATTTTCAATAAAAAATGTACCAGTTACATCGTCAGTTGAAAGCATTAATTTTCAACTAAAAATAAACGAATTTTCAACCAAAGGAATTAATTTTTAATAACAATGATGAATTTTCAACAAAAAATATGATTTTTTGACCATATAGTTGAATTTTTCACCCAAAATATCAATCTTCTATTAAAAAAAAAAAACGAATTTTCAACTAAATAGTTTTTTTTTCAACCAAAGAAATAAAGTCCTAACAAAACATAGAATAGTTAAATTTCTACATAACAGATAATTTTTTAACGAAAAAAAAAATACATTCCTATAAAAAAATTAAATTTTCCACTGAAGATGGAATAGTTAAAGTGCATTTTTAACTAAAATTATGAATTTCCAACTAAAAAAAAATTAATTTTTAACCAAATTAATTAATTTTCATCTAAAAATGTAATTTTTCATGTAAAATGGAACAGTTAAATCCTCAATTTAAAAAATTAATTTTCAACCAAAAAATAAACGAATTTTCAACCAAAGGAATTTGGATTGAAAAAGAGATAGAGTGGAACAAATTTTCTCTATCTAGTTTTATAAAAAAAAAAAAAAATCAAAAAGATAGGATCCGTATCTTTTTATTTCTAACAGAATGATTCGTGTAAAAAATTTGGGTACATTATAATATCAATAGCAATTATTTTAAATAATTTTTTCTGAAAAAAAACTTCTTTCGCACCGCTGAGAATCGAACCACAGAACAACTTATTTGCGGTCAGTTGCTTTCTTATTAAGCTACTAGAAAAATCGAGAGAAGAAAGTTTTTTCAGAAATACACGTATTATTTTCCTAGATGGTACAAATCAATTTTTCCAAGGAATCTGTATTATCATCAGAGAATGAAAAAAAAATTAACGTCTTTTCAGACTAGATGGAGCTATGAAAGAAAAATGATTAAAACTTTATTTTCTGAAAAAAGATCTTCTTCTTCCGCTTTCTGAAAAAAAGTTTCTTCTCTCGATTTTTCTAGTAGCTTAATGGGAAACCGCCTGACTGAAAATCAGAAGTGCTGTGGTTCGACTCCCAGCGGAGCGAAAGCAGAAAATCTTTTTTTAGAAAAAAATTATTCAAAATAATTTTCCTTTATAGCTTCATCTAGTC
>CAKNXH010082600.1:0-25462 GCA_932178445.1 Andricus quercusramuli
AGAAAGTGACTGGACGTGAGGTGAAGTGAGGAGGAGAGACAGTAGGATTAATCAGAAATGTGGAAGTGAGGAGAAGTATAGGGAATACGGGGTGATGAGGGGGAATTAAATGAAGGGAAGATGTGTAAGTAAAGTGACGGGGAATGAGGTTTGGGAAGGTAGGGAAAGCAAGGGGAAATAAGGAGCTAGAAGTAGGAGAAGTAAGAAAAATTAGGAGTAGGGGTTTCGAAAAGTAGGGGAAATTAGGAGAGGGGCAGTGAAGGGAAGTGAGGGGAGAGTGAGTAAAAATTAGGGGGAAGAAGTACGGCAATAGAGGGAAAATTAGGATACGAGAAGTAGGGAAAGTGAATGAAAATTAGGACAGGAGAAGCATTGGAAGTGATTGGAACAGAACCAGGGGAAGTGAAAGGAGGGGAGACAGTATGGAAAGTAAGGGGAAATAAGGGATGAGGAAGTGAGGGGAAATTATGATGAATAAGGGAAGAAAAATTAAAGGAAGTGAGAAGGAATTAAGGAGGTGTAGTAGAGAAAGGGAGTGGAAGTGAGCGGAAGTGAGGAGGAGAGACAGTAGGAGAAATAAAGACTGGGCAAGTGAGGAGAAGTATGGGAGCTAAGGAGTGATAAGGAGGAAAGGGGTAGAAGGATAAGTACGGAAAGTGGAGGGAAAGTAGGAGAGGGAAACTCTGAGGAGTGATGGAAAACGAGGGGTGGAAAAGTAGGAGAAGTAAAGGGAAATGAGGAAAAGTGAGAACGAATTAGGGAGGTGAAGAAAAGAAAGTGACTAGACGTGAGGTGAAGTTAGGAGGATAGACAGTATGAGTAATGAAGAATGGGGGAGTGAGGAGAAGTAAAGGGGATACGGGGTGGTGGAGGAGAGGATGTAAAGCGAGCATAAGTAGGGGAATTGGTAGGAAATCGGGAGAGGGCAACTATGAGGAGTGACGTGGAATGAGGGTTGGGAAAGTAGGGGAAGTAAGGGGAAATTAGGGAATCAGACGTAGACGAAGGAAGGGGAATTAGGGGCGGGGGTCAGGAAAAATTTTGCAACAAGAATATTTCAAAAACTTATTTTTGTTATTTGAAGAAAAAATATTGAATTTAATAGTTGAAAAATTACTTTATAAGGAAAAATTGTCTTGGACGAATGTATGTAAAGAACATAGGTTTTATTACCAGGTAGGAATTTTCAGGGTGCCGAGTTGTCAAAAAAAAATAATTTTTTCATGAAAAATAACCATGAAGAAGCTGTAGAAATCAATCACATCAAAATTTACATTTAAAAAAAAACGCCTCTCAACTCCGCTGGGACTCGAACCCAGGAGCCCTCGCATCCCAGCGGAGTTGAGAAAATTCCCTTTTTTCAGGTAAAATTGATTGAATCTCTTACAATAATAATTTTTCGATGAAATACTATTTGCTTTCCAGAAACTGCGTTTAAATGTGAAGCAGAAAATTGTGGTTGGGATTCAGTCTCTCCTCTGGACTAATTCGGAACTTTCCTTAATGCATTTACGTGATGCAAGTGCACTTCAGTTGGTAACCTGTTACCTGCCAGTCTGCATTAGGGAAGCTAATGGTACCTCACCAGAGCAACTTCGGTACTACATTTTCCACCCTAACGAGGTTGTCATCCGAGCCCACTTCACCTTTTATATCAAAAATCCTTTTTATATGCCTTTCAAGAAAAAAAGGTAACTTCAACAATATAGTTTCTTTTTTGGGAATCGGGTTGTTGAAAAAATAATTTTTTAATAAAAAATTACCATGATGGAGCTGTTGAAATTAATTGAAATATCAAGGTTTACATTTAAAAAAAGGAACGCCTCTCAACTCCGCTGGGATTCGAACCCAGGACCTCTCGCATCCCAGCGGAGGTAAAAGGAGTTTTTTCCGGATATAGTTATTGAAAAAGATGAATTATCAACTAAAAAGATTAATTTTCTATCAAAAGACGAATTTTTAGAACAAACAAAAATGAATTTTCCACCAAATAGTTGAATTTTCAACTAAAAAAGATAAGTTTTCATCCAAAAAAGGAACAGATAAATTTGTACTTGAAAAACTCATTTTCAAAAACAAACAAAAAACGATTGTTTAACAAAATAGTTGAATTTTCAAATAAATAGTTTAATTTTCAATCGAAGCTGTTAAGTTTTCAACCAAAAATATGCCTATTGAACAGAAAAGTTAATTATTAACCATATATTTGAATTTTCAAACAGAAAAGATAAATTTTTAACCAAAAATGGAATAGCTACATTTTTAGTAAAAAATATTAATTCTCAGCCAAAATGATTTTTCAACTAAAAAAAGCAGTTAAAAAAAAATCCTCAACTAAATTGAAGAATCTTTAACTGGAATAGTTGAATTTTAAACTGAAAAGATAAATTTTCAAATCAAATGATACATTGAAAATTTAAAAAAAATATAAATTTTTAACTAAAAATGGAATATTACATTTTCAACTTATAAAGGAAAAATTTTCAATCGAAAATGGAATAACTATATTTTAAGATAAAAAAATTATTTTCAAAAAAAAAAGCTAATTTCTACTAAAATAGTTAAGTTTTCTAAATTAGTTGGATTTTCAACCAAAAATACGAAATATCTACAAAAAAGTTATTTTTTAACCAGAATGTTAATTTTCAATTGAAAAAGGTGAATTTTCAAGGGAATAGTTGAATTTTCAACTAAAAATAAAATATTTGACTTTTCAGTTAAATAAACTCATTACAAAAAAAAAGAAAAAAATTTGGTTCAGTTCAATTAAATTAAAAAAGACGAATTATTAACAAATTAATTTTCTAATATGAAAGATGAATTAACAAGAAAATAATTTAACAACAAAAACAGAATTTCTAAAAAAATTTTCAACGAAATAGGAATAATTAAATTTTCAGTTATTTTTAAGTTACATTTTTGACAAATTTTTTTCAATTTTTAGCCAAGTAGATGATTTTTTAACTAAAAAAAAAAAGATTTTTTAAACAAACAGTACATTTTTCAACTAAAAAATATAAAATTTCCACGAAAAATGAAATAGTCAAAATTTCCAGTTAGAAAGATCAATTAAAAAAATATATAAATAAACGAATTTTCAACAATATAGTTAACTTTTCAACCAAAGAGATGAATCTTCAACCAAAAAAATAAATTTTCAAAAAAGTAGTTAAAATTTCTATCAAGAAGTGGAATTTCGGACAAAAAAATGACTTCAACAAAAAGTTTCATTTTGAACAAAATAATTAAATTTGCAACCAAAAAGTAGGATTTTTAACGAAACGAGATGAATTCTGAAAGCAAAATATAATGGTAGACACTAAAAAAAATTCAACCAAGAATAGTTGGATTTTCTTATTGTTTTTTAATAATTTAATTGAAAAAGTAACCGAAAAAAAACGAGAAAGAGGGTATTTTTGCCAGGGCACCAACGCCCTGTTCTCAATTACATTCTAGGTTAAAAATTAATAAAATCGCACTTTTCAAAAAAAGAAAAAAAACTCAAGTGGGCCAGAGAGACGTGCCCTTATGTATTTTGAAAAATTCTCCAAAATTTTAGAACAATATATTTATTGTTTTAATTATAATGTCAACAGACTGCCAGATGCCCTTAACCTTAAAAAAAGTATTTGAAGGAACATTGAAACAAATTAGAAATTAATAAATTTCATCAACTTTTATAATGAATAATATTTTAAAACAGTGGGGAGAAGGAACTATATATCGTAAGCATGGTGCGGTCTCTGTGACCGCACGGCCATACGTCCATAATAATTTGTTGCTTTCTGCTCAAACGAGGGACAATCGGCTCAATCATTGTGAAATTTTTCTGGGACGGTAACGTTCCCTACTCTGGGGTAACGTGGCCGTGCGGTCTCACGAAACAAATATCAGTTTTTAATTGATATTACTCACAATTACACGCAGGACCACACGTATTCCACCTACCTCGACGAAAGCACAACTAAAACCAAAGTTACCACTAACGGCAGCCTCGAGGAAGGGCAAGTGGGTGGGGCATGCGAATCAGAACCACGGTGCGGTCTGTGCGACCGCACGGCCATACTTGAAGGTTAATTTGTCGCCTAAGTTAGAAAATCGATTTTTTTGGTCCTAAGGCTGGTTTCTTCGTTCCACGTCACACATGTGATTGAAAAGAATCCATTTTCAAATATTAAACTGTTATTTTCCTGCGGTTTATTGTTTCCAAATGAAAATTTCACTGTTATTTCCAAATTAAAACCAAATCAGATCAGAGCATTCGCATTTATTCAAAAAAAGTGAAAACAAGAATAAAAATGCGAATCAGAACCACGGTGCGGTCTGTGAGACCGCACGGTCACACTTAAAAGTTAATTTTCTGTTAAAAATCCAATTCTTAATGAAAAAATGGATTTTCATCAAAAAAGTTACATTTTCTACTAAAATAGTTAAATTTTTGATTGAAAAAATTTATTTTCATCAAAGAAGTTACATTTTCACCCAAAGATGAATTCTGAATTAAAATGACGAATCTTCAACGAAAAAAGTAATTTTTAACAAAAGAGTTTAACACCAAAGAGTTAAAATTTTAATCAAAAAGTTGACTTTTTAACGAAAAAGATTAATTTTCTAAAAAAAGAGTTAAATTATAAACAAAATACATTTTCAACCAATTAGTAAAATTTTCAGTTAAAAAATTTAACACAACAACAAACAGAACAGCTAATTTTCTAGTTGAAAAAATTTATTTTGAACCAAAAATAAAACGAATTTTTAATAAAATAATTTAATTTTCAACAAAAGAGATGAATTTCCAAATAAGATAATGAATCTTAAAAATAAAATAATTCTCAAGAGAAGAGTTGAATTTTCAACCAAAAAGTTGATTTTTTACCAAAAAGATTAGTAATTTTCTACAAAAAAGTAATTATCAACAAAATACACAAAATTTCAACAAAATAGTTGGATTTTCAATTAAAAAAGATAATACATCAACCAACAATTAAATAGTCAAATTTTGAATTAAAAAAAAATTAATGCTCAACCAAAAATGAAACTAATTTTCAAACGAAATAGTAAAATTTGCAACCAAAAAGTTGAATCTTCAACCAAAAAACTAAATTTTTAACAAAGTTGTTCAATTTTCAACTAAAAGAGATGAATGATCTACCAAATAGTTGAATTTTCAACCCAGAAATATTATTTTTTAACTAAAAATGGAATACTCAAATTTTAAGTTAAAAAGATTAATTTGAAAAAAAAAATTTGAGCAAATAATTAAATTTTTAACTAAAATGATGAATCTTCAAAAAAAATTAATTCTCAAGAGAAGAGTTGAAGATTCAAACAAAGAGTTTATTTTTCAACCAAAAATTTGATTTTTTTATCCAGAAATATTAGTAATTTTTTACAAAAAAAAAGAATTATTAAGAAAATACACAAATTTCTAACTAAATAGTTGAATTTTCAATTAAGAAGATAATACATCAATCAAAAAATGAGTAGTTAAATTTTTGGTTAAAAAAATATTTTCAACCAAAAATTAAACAAATTTTTAACGAAACAGTCAAATTTTCAGCCAATGAGATGAATCTTCAACCAAAAAACTATATTTTTAACAAATTTTAAAAATTTATAACCAAGTAGTTGATTTTTCAACTAAAAAAAGATTTTTCAACCAAATAGTTCATTTTTCAACTAAAAAATACAAAATTTCAACGAAAAATGAAATAGTCAAATTTTCAGTTAGAAAGATCAATTAAAAAAAAAGAAATAAACGAATTTTCAACAATATAGTTAACTTTTCAACCAAAGAGATGAATCTTCAACCAAAAAAAATGAATTTTTGAAAAAGTAGTTAAATTCCTATCAAGTAGTGGAATTTTGAACAAAAAAAATGACTTTAACAAAAAAGTTTCATTTTCAACAACATAATTGAATTTGCAGCCCAAAAGTAGAATTTTTAACGAAACGGTGTCAATTCTGAAACCAAAATATAATGGTAGACTGAAAAAAAAATTATCCAAGAATAGTTGGATTTCCTTATTGGGTTCTAATAATTCAGTTGAAAATTAACCGAACAAACGAGAGAGAAGGGATTTTAGCCAGGGCACCAACGCCCTGTTCTCAGTTACATTCTAGGTTAAAAATTAATAAAATCGCACTTTAAAAAAAAAAAAAAAATCAAGTGGGCCAGAAAGACGTGTATTTTGAATCATTTTCCAAAATTTGTTAGCACAATATATTTATTGTTCTAATTATAAAGTCGACCGACTGTCACATGTTAACCTTTAAAAAAAGTATTTGAAGGAACATTGAAACAAGTAAGAAATTAATACATTTCATCAACTTTTATAATGAATAATATTTTATAACAGTGGGGAGAAGGAACTATATATCGTAAGCATGGTGCGGTCTCTGTGACCGCACGGCCACAAGTCCATAATAATTTGTTGCTTTTTGCTCAAACGAGTTACAATCGGGTCAATCGCCGTGAAATTTTTCTGGGAGGGTAACGTTTCCTACTCTGGGGTAACGTGGTCGTGCGGTCTCACGAAACAAATATCAGTTTTTAATTGATATTACTCACCATTACAAGCAGGACCACACGCTTTCCACCTACCTCGACGAAAGCACAACCAAAACTTAAGTTACTACTAACGGCAGGCTCGAGGGAGGTCCAATGGGCGGGGCATGCGAATCAGAATCACGGTGCGGTCTGTGCGACCGCACGGCCATACTTGAAGTTTATTCTTTTTTTTACGATTTCACATCATCATTTCAAGACTTTTCATTTGAGCCTTCTTCGAAGAAGATCAGATGATATTAAGGGTGTGCTAAACCCTGTAGAAAAGGGGCACTCGCTATTAATATATATGATACAGTGAATAAAATTGGGAACAGTAGGAAAATGTATTGAAATGTAAATATTTGAGCTGAATTGTTCCTTTTATTGATATAACTATATAACTTGAAATGAAATGAGGATTGCAGTGTGTGTATAGAGGGAGGTATAATAATGCCTAATGGCCTCAACACGTGCGCTGACTGCTGACTCAATAGTGCTCAATGCGCTGTTTCATCAGCAGATAAAGACAGTCTGAATTCCCTTTTTGATTCTGGCTTTTGGCTATATATCCCCGTTTGTCAGATTAATTAGCTTCCATTTATCGATTACGTCATTTGCTTCTTTATGAAATTGAATTTTATATAACCTTCGATATTATAGGTCAATCGATTTGTCTCTAACAAAGAAAACTTTTATATTGTTTCATCAACTTTAAATTATATTAGAGAAAAAAATTTTTACCTTAAAACCCATATTGTCAAATATTATGCATTACCATAGCTTCCTTACTCTTCAATAAAATGTATTAATATTATAGGTCAATTGATTCGTCTCGAATTAACACATCTTTTCTATTTCTGCATCAACTTTGAATTATGAGAATGAAAAAATTTCTAATATGAAAATCGACTTCAAAAATATATAAATTACCATAAATTCTCGACTCTTCAATAAAATGCAATAATATTAGAGGTCAATCGATTCGTCTCGAACCAAGAATTCTTTTATATTCTAGCATCAACTTTGAATTATGTTGTAGAAGAAAGTTTTACTATAAAAAACCGTATTTTCAAATATTAATTACCATAGCTTCTTTACTCTTCAATTGAATGCATTAATATTATAGGTCAATCGATTCGTCTCGAACCGATAAATCTTTGGTATTCTTGCATCAACCTTGAATTATCTTGAAGATGAAAGTTTCACTATAAAAAAATGATTTTCGTAATATATAAGTGACCGTAACTTCCCTGCTCTTTGATAAAATGTATTAGTATTGTAGGTCAATCGATTCGTCTCGAACCAAGGAATCTTTCATATTCTTACATCAACCTTGAATTATGTTGAAGATGAAAGTCCCACTATAAAAAACCGTATTTTTAAATACTATGCACTACCGTAGCTTCCTTACTCTTCAATAAAATGTATTAATATTATAGGTCAATTGATTCGTCTCGAAACAAGGAATTTTATATTCTAGCATCAACTTTGAATTATGTTGAAGGAAAAACTTTTACTTCCAAAAACCGTATTTTCAAATATTATTTATTACCATGGCTTCCTTACTCTTCCATAAAATGTAATAGTATTATAGGTCAATCGATTTTCCTCGAATCAACACATCTTTCCTTTATTTGCATCAATTCAGAATTATGTTAATGAAGAAAGTTTTGCTACAAGAAACGATATTATATATAATGTAAATAACGATAAGTTCCCTACACTTTGATAAAATTTATTATTATTATAGGTCAATCGATTTGTCTCAAACCAAGAAAGCTTTCATATTCTTTCATCAACTTTAAATGATGTTGAAGGAAAAATGTTTTCCATAAAAACCCGTATTTTCATATATTATGCATTACCATAGCTTCCTTGCTATTCAATAAAATGTATTAATATTTTAGGTCAATTAATTTGCCTCGAATTACCACTACTTCTCTGTTCCTGCATCAACTCTGAATTAGGAGAATGAAAAAATTTCTAATGTAAAAATCGACTTCAAAAATATATAAATTACCATAACTTCCCAACTCTTTGATAAAATGTATTAATATTATAGGTCAATTAATTCGTCTCGAATTGCCAAACTTTTATATTTCTGTATCAACTTTAAATTGAGAGAATGAAAAAATTTCTAATATAAAAATCGACTTCAAAAATATATAAATTACCATAACTTCCCAACTCTTTGATAGAATGTATTAATATCATAGGTCAATCAATTCGTCTCGAAACAAGGAATTTTATATTATAGCATCAACTTTGAATTATGTTGAAGAAAAAACTTTTACTTCCAAAAACCTTATTTTCAAATATTATTTATTACCATGGCTTCCTTACTCTTCAATAAAATTTAATAATATTATAGGTCAATCGATTTGTCTCGAATCAACACATCTTTTCTGTTCTTGCATCAACTATGAATTATGTTAATGAAGAAAGTTTTGCTATGAAAAACGATAATAAATATAATATAAATAATGATAACTTCCCTACTCTTCAATAAAATATATTATTATTATAGGTCAATCGATTTGTCCCAAACCAAGAAAGCTTTCATATTCTTTCATCAACTTTAAATTATGTTAAAGGAAAACATTTTTCCATAAAAAACCGTATTTTCAAATATTATGCATTACCATAGCTTCCCAACTCTTTGATAAAATGTATTAATATTATAGGTCAATTAATTCGTCTCGAATTGCCAAACTTTTATATTTCTGTATCAACTTTAAATTGAGAGAATGAAAAAATTTCTAATATAAAAATCGACTTCAAAAATATATAAATTACCATAACTTCCCAACTCTTTGATGGAATGTATTAATATTATAGGTCAATCGATTTGTCTCAAATGAACACATCTTTTCAATTTCTGCATCAACTTTAAATGATGGAATGATACAATTTTTACTATTAAAATCGATTTTAATAATCTATAAATGACCATGACTTCCCTACTCTTTGACAAGATGTATTAATATTGTAGGTCAATCGATTCGTTTCGAACCAAGGAATCTTTTATATTATTGCACCAACTTTGAATTATGCTAATAAAAAGAGTTTTACTATAAAAACTGTATTTCCAAATAGTATGCATTACCACAGCTTCCTCACTCTTCAATCAAATTTATTATTATTATAGGTCAATCGATTCGTCTCGAATCACATCTTTTCTGTCATTGCATCAACTTTGACTTATTTTAATGAAGAAAGTTTTACTATAAAAAAATAATTTGGGAAATATATAAATTATCATAACTTTCTAATTCTTTAATAACATGTATAAATATTATAGGTCAATCTATTCGTCTAGAACAAAGGAAACAAATTTTACTATGCAAAACCGCATTTTCAAATATTATGCATTACCATAGCTTCCTTACTCTTCAATAAAAGGGATTAATATCATAGGTCAATTGATTCATCTCGAATCAACACATCTTTTCTATTTCTACATCAACCTTGAATTAAGAGAATGAACAAATTCCTAATATAAAAATCGACTTCAAAAATATATAAATTACCATAACTTCCCAACTCTTTAATGAAATGTATCAATATTATAGGTCAATCGATTCGTCTCGAACCAAGGAATCTTTTATATCCTTAAATCAACTTTGAATTCTGTTGAAAAAAAACGTTTTCTTCAAAAAACCGTATTTTCAAATATAATGCATTACCATAGCTTCCTTACTCCTTGATAAGATGTATTAATATAATAGGTCAATCGATTCGTCTCAAGCCGAAGAATCTTTTGTATTCCTGCATCAACTTTGGATTATGTTGAAAAAAAAACTTTTACTTCAAAAAACCGTATTTTCAAATATTATGCATTACCACAGCTTCCTTACTCTTCAATAAAATGCAATGATATTATAGGTCAATTGATTCGTCTCCAATCAACCCATCTTTTCTGTATTTGCATCAGCTTTGAATTATGTTAATGAAGAAAGTTTTGCTATAAAAAACTTGACTTCAAAATACATAAATTACCATAACTTCCCAACTCTTCAATAAAATGTATCAATATTATAGGTCAATCTCTTCGTTCCGAATCAATACATCTTTTCTGTTCTTGCATAAACTTTAAATGATGGAATGAGAAAATTTTTACTATAAAAATCGATCTTAATAATATATTAATGACCATAACTGCTCTACTCTTTGATAAGATGTATTAATATTATAGGTCAATCGATTTGTCTCAAACCAAGAAAACTTTTATATTGTTTCATCGACTTTAAATGATGTAAAAGAAAAAATGTTACCATAAAAAACGTATTTTCAAATATTTTGCATTGCCATAGCTTCATTACTCTTCAATAAAATCTTTCATTATTATAGGTCAATTCATTCGTCTCGAATCAACACATCTTTTCTATTTCTGCATCAACTCTAAATTAAGCGAATGAAAAAATTTCTAATATGAAAATCGACTTTAAAAATATATAAATTACCATAACTTCCTAACTCTTTAATAAAATGTAATAATATTATAGGTCAATCGATTCGTCTCGAACCAAAGAATCTTTGGTATTCTTACATCAACCTTGAATTATGTTGAAGATGAAAGTCCAACTATAAAAAACCGTGTTTTTAAATATTATGCACTACCGTAGCTTCCTTACTCTTCAATTAAATGTATCAATATTATAGGTCAATCGATTTATCTGAAAAGAACACATCTTTTCAGTCCTTGAATCAACTTGAAATAATGGAATGAGAAAAATTTTACTATGAAAACCGATTTTAAAAATATATAAATGACAATAACTTCCTTACTCTTCAATAAAATGTATTAATATTATAGGTCAATCGATTCGTCTCGAACCGATAATACATCAGCCAAAAATCAAATAGTCAAATTTTGAGTTAAAAAAAAAACAATATTCAACCACAAATGAAACCAATTTTTAACGAAATAGTTAAATTTTCATCCAAAGAGATGAATCTTCACCAAAAAAATGAATTTTTAACAAATCTGTTAAATTTCCAGCCAAGTTGTTGAATTTTCAACTAAAAATGACGAATGCTCAAGCGAAGAGTTTAAATTGTCAGTTGAGAAGATTAATTTCCAAAGAAAAAAATTTTGTTCAAACAAATAGTTAAATTTTTAACTAGAATGATGAATCTTCAAAAAAAAATTACTTCTCAAGAAAAGAGTTGAAAATTCAAACAAATAGTTAAATTTTTAACTAATTTTATTTTTTAACCAAAAAGATTAGTAATTTTCTACAAAAAATGGTATTATCAACAAAAAACATGAATTTGTAACCAAATAGTTAAATTTTCAACTAAAGAAGATTAACCAAAAATTGAATAGGTAAATTTTTAGTTAAAAAAAATCTTCAACCAAAAAACTAAATTCTCAACAAAGTTTTTTAATTTTAAAAATTTTGAATTTTTAAATGAAATATTTAAATTTCCAGCTATTTCCAGAATAATTGTTGTCTGTATTTGGATGAAAATTCGTCTTTTTTAGTAGAAAATTAGGCACCTTGTAGAAATTGCATCTTTTGGGCTAAAAATTCACCAATTTTATTGAAAATTCGTCTTGTTTAGTGTAAAATTAATATTTTTGGTTAAAAATTTGTCTTTTTAGGGTTTCGTAGTCCCAGACAGAAACCCTTAAAATATTTTCGTTCGGGTGTCCGTCTGTCGTACTTTTTTCTCGGCAGGGGAAGTAGGGGCAATTTGAGGAGGGGATGATGGGAAAAGGTGGGAGGGGAAGTAAGGAGAGGAAAAGAATGGGAAATAGGGGGAAATGAAGAGAGTTGCAGTAGGGGAAACGAGGGAAAGAGAAGTAGAGGAAATCATAAGAAGAGAGGAAGGAAAGTGTAGGAGGGGAATTAGGGTTGTTCGGGTAAGCTTCGGAGGGAGAGGTGTTCAAGCGAGTAACGGAGTGGAAGGAATAGTTCATAGTAAGAAAATTTAGGAAAAGCAGAGGAGGAAGCAGATGGAGAAGTGGAAAGAAGAGAATTATAGGAGGCGAGGGAGATTAAGGGAAAGAAGGGAAAGAAGGGGGAGTAGAAAAGGGAAGTAGCATGGTAAGTAGGAGGAAGTGAGTAGAGTAGAAGTACGGGAAACGAGGGAAAAGGATGGAGAAGAAGTAGAGGAAGTTATGAGAAGAGAGGAAGGAAAGTGGAAGATGGGTATTAGGGTTGTTGGGGTAAGTTAGGGAGGGAGAGCTGTTGAAGTGAGGCATGGAGTAGAAGGGGTAGTGGATAGTATGGAAATTGGGGAAGAGCAGAGGAGGAAGGAGTTGGGGAACTGGAAAGAAGAGAATTATGGGAGGAGAGGGTGAGTACGGGAAAGAAGGGGGAGTGAAAAGGGAAGTAGTATGGGAAGTAGGAGGAAATGAGTAGAGTGGAAGTACGGGAAACAAGAGAAAAGGAGGAAAGGAGAAGTCGAGGAAATTATGAGATGAGAGGAAGGAAAGTGGAGGGATGGGTAGTTGGATTGTAGAGGTAAGTTGCGACACGCTGCGCCTACTCTTTTCAACTTTCTTGGCAGAACCTAACTGTCTTTGTTTTTGAAATTGAAATCTTTTCAGGATGTAGTATCAATTGTTAGATTAGTCTTTAAACATTTTCTTGTTGTTATTAAAAATCCTTCTCCAGGGTTTTGTAGCCCCAGACAGACACCCTTATAATAGTTTCGGTCGGGTGTCCGTCTGGCATACAAGACTTTTTTACTGAGAGGGAATGCTAGGAAACGGCAAGAGGCAAAGTAAGGAGAGGGCAGGTATGAGAAATAGAGGAAAATGAGAAGAGTTGCAGTACGGGAAACGATGGAAAGGGAAGTGAAGAGAAGTAGAGGAAATCATGAGAAGAGAGGAAGGAAAGTTGTTGAAATAGAAAGATTGTTTGGGTAAGTTGGGGAGGGAGAGCTGTTAAAGTGAGGAACGGAGTAGAGGAGGTGGTGGATAGTAGGAAAATTGAGGGAGAGTGGAGGAGGAAGGAGTCGTGGAAGTGGAGAGAAGAGAACTATAGGAGGAGTGTGTGAGTACGGGAAAAAAGAGGGAATAAAAAAGGGAAGTAGTATGGTAAGTAGGAGGAAATGAGGAGATTAGAAGTAGGGGGAAAGAATAAAAAGGACGGAAAGGACGGAAAGGAGAAATTGAGGAAATCATGAGAAGTGAGAAAGGAAAGTGGAGGGATGGGTAGTAGAGTTGTAGAGGTAAGTTGGGGCACGCAGCACCTACTTTTTCCAACTTTCTTGGCAGAACTTCACTCTTTTTGTTTTTAAAATTGAAATCTTTTCAGATTTTAGTATCAGGTGTTGCATTTGACTCTAAAAATTCTTTTTTTTTTTTTTTTTTTTTTGAAAATCCGTCTTCAGAGTTTCGTAGTCCCAGACAGAAACCCTTGTAATAGTTTCGGTCGTGTGACCGTCTGTTGTAGAATACTTTATCCCTGGGAGGAGAAATTAGGGGAGGCGATGCTGGAAAACGGGAAAGTAAGAGATATAAGAGGATATGAGGAGAGTTGCAGTAGGGCTGACGAGGGAAAGGAAGGAAAAGAGAAATAGAGGAAATCATGAGAAGAGAGGAAGGAAAGTGTAGGAGAGGTATTAGGGTTGTTCGGGTGAGTGGGGGAAGGAGAGCTGTTGAAGTGAGAAACGGAGTGGTGGATAGTTGGGAAATTGAGGGAAAGCAGAGGAGGAAGGAGTTGGGGAAGTGGAAAGAAGAGACTTATGGGAGGAGAGGGTGAGTACGGGAAAGAAGGGTTAGTAAAAAAGGGAAAGTATGGGGAGTAGGAGAAAATGGGTAGAATAGAAGTAGGGGAACGAGTGGAAAGGAGGAGTAAAGGAAATTATGAGGAGAAAAAGGAATGTGGGGGGACGGGCATTAGGGTTGTTCGGGTACATTGGGGAGGGAGATTCTGAAGTGAGGAATGGAGGAGAAGGGGTGGTGGAAAGTAGGGAATTTGAGGAAAGAGAATTACTGGAGGAGAGGGTATGTAAGCGAAACAAGGGGGAGCAGAGAAAGGAAACTAGGGGAAATAGGGGGAAAAGAGGAGAGTGGAAGAAGAAGAAAAGAGGGACAATGAGACAAAGAGAAGTAGAGGAAATTATGAGAAGAGAGGAAGGAAAGTGGGGATTCTCATAATACATCAAAAAATGCTCTATATATTTCCGAGGAAAAAAATGAGAAATTGATCAATTCTGATATAGAATGGGGCTTTAGAAATTAATCCTGTGGACACAGCGAGGCAACGAAGACAACGTTGCTTTTGTCGGAGAGCTTAATGCAAAGCTGGTGTCTTCCTCCCTTTTGTTTCGAAACAGCACATCAAATTTTAAACGACGCATTTCCATCTTCCTTAATCCTCATCTTTGAATATCCTACCGTCATTATTATCTTCTATAATTAGGAATTTTCACTTCATCCCCAGCCAAGATTGAAATAAGTAAGAAATTAATCAATTTTATTAACTTTTATTATTAATAATCTTTTACACCAGTGGGGAGAGAGGTCCACATATGAGAGGCATGGTGCGGTCTGTCTGACCGCACGGCCACACTTCAACTAAAAAAGAAATTTTTGAAGCCAAAAATATAATTTCCAAATTTTCAGTTAAAAAAATTAATTTTCAATAAAAAAAGAGTTTAATTTTTAATTAAAAATAGTTGAATTCAACCAAAAAATATGAATTTTTAACAAAATAATTGAATTTTCAACCTAAAAAAAATAATTTTCAACCAAGCAGTTTTATTCGTAACTAAATTGTTGACTTTCAAAACAAAAAGACGATTTTCTTAACAATTGAATTTTCAACAAAAACAGAGATGATTTTTTAACTGAATAGTGTAATATTCTACTAAAAAATATATTTCTTGAAACAAAAATAGAATTTTCAAATTTTCAGTTGAAAACAAATTTTTTAACAAAAAAGATTTCAATTTTAAATTAAAAACAGTTTTTTTCGACTAAAAAGCCAAATCTTCAACGAAATAGTTGAATCTTCAACTGGAAAAATATATTTCTTGAATAAAAAAAAATCTTCAAATTTTCAGTTAAAAAAATTAATTATAAAAAAAGATTTCAATTTTAAATTAAGAACAGATGAATTCAGCCAAAAATTGAATTTTCAACAAAAAAGTTAATTTTTAACAAAAAAAGATGAATTTTAAACTAACAGAAATAGTTAAATATTCAACTAAAAAATGTATTTCATGAACCCGAAATAGAATCTTTCAATTTTCCGTTAAAAAAATTAGGTTCCAATAAAAAAGATTCAAATTTAAAATTTAAAAAAGCTGAATTAAACCAAAAAAGACGAATTTCCAAGAAAATAGTTGAATGCTCAATAGTTGAATATTCAACAAGGGAATATATTTCTTAAACAAACAAAAAATAGAATCTTCAAATTTTAAGTTAAAATAATTAATTTGGAAGAAAAAAAACGAATTTTTAGTCCGACGAATTCAGCAAAAAAAAAAACGAATTATCGAAGGAAAATGTACAACTCGATACTTAAAGCAAATTATTTTCATTTAAAATAAAAAACAGTTGAATTTAACAAATGGGGAGGGAGGGGGGCCGGTAAATTTGTCACAATATAGTCAAATTTTTATTCAGAAAGAATTTTCATCTTTAAACCAAGTAGTTGATATTTTAACCGGAAAAGATTGTAATTTGAATTTAAAAAAAAAACACTTTAATTCAAACGATAAAGATAAATTTTTGAGAAAATACATAAATTTCCAAGTAAATAGTTGTATATTGAACTTGAAAATATCAATTTTGAACAAAAAATGGACTGTATGGGGGCTGCTGAATTTGTGCAAGGTGTTGCGCAATTTCTGGTGTTTCGCCAGAAATTGCTGAATAAGCTGCGATGCAGACTCATAAAGATGGTTTCTGAAGTGTTAAAAACTGTACCAAGAAAAAATCTGTCATAATTTTATAGACTGCAGGTAAAATAGGATGAATTTTCAAAAATTTTATTTTTATTACACTAAGAAATCGAATAGAAGACATTAAAAAGTTAAAATCATTCTTCAATATTATCATGAAATCCCTGGAGTTTTTCGACTCGACTTTATGCTTATGCAGATATTTTAAGCTAGTGGGAGTTCCTCATAAAATAAAAATCGTGACTCAAGGATAACTTTTAAGTTGAATAAAGAAAGGAAGAATAAAAGTCGAAGAAACTTCCACAATAAGGGTCGCTGTGAAAAGATCATCTGATAATAAAAAATGTAATGTTCTTTTACAACTTTTATGATCAAATTTAAGATTTTTTATATAAAGTAACATTAGTTTAGTTTTAATAATTTAGTAATGTATAATTGCATATTTAAATATATAATATAAAATTTTTAATTTTTTCATCAAATAGCAGTCTTTTTTTGTTTCTTTTTTAATGCAGAAAAAAATAATGTCTCAATTCAAATTAAACAAAAAAAATTAAAAAGAAAAAACAAGAAGGGAACCAGCAAGTCCCTTTCCTTCTTTTCTTATTTATATTTATTTTTTAAATTGCAGTCTGAAGTCATATTTACAAAAATTCAGCGGTTGCAATTTTTCATATCATATTTAAAAGGGTGTTGAATAAACAGGGTAACGTTGATTAATTTTTTGTGAATATTTTTACTGTGATTTAGAAAATCAGTGAGAAAAACAACGAAAGAAAAAAAAAGAATGATTTGAAACGTTGCCTTCATTTTCATTTATTTTTTTTATTTCACTTTTTTAAATTTGAATTGAGAAATTTAAGAGTGATGTCCAAACTTGATCCTTGGATTCTTGTTCTTTTAATATTAACAAAAATCTACTTGTTAAAAAATCTGTTTTTATTGCCTTAAAAATAGTGTTAAATAAAAACCGAAATGTTCTTAATTTAAAGAAATCTACTATATGGCAGATTTGTTTTTATTGCCTCAAAAAGGGGCTTCAATAAAAACCAAGACATGGGTAGATTTTCATTAATATTTTTCATCGCGATTAAAGAAAAAACTGAGAAAGAGAGATCAAAGAAGAAGATTAGAAGGTGGCCTTATTCTTCCCTCTGTAACATTTCGCTTCCTTTTGTTTGATGCCATGTAATGAGTGGGTCACGTGACCAGATTCCTACCTTACCGGCCATTTTTTTTATTTCCTAACTTATTTTCACACGAAGCGCCACATCGAGTTGAAAATTTAGGATACCAAATAAGAAGCACTAAGAAAAGTGGGTCTGGTCCTGAATTTTTATATCCGTGAAGAACGTTTTTTTGTAAATAATTTTTTTTTGCTTCTTTCATGATGATTAAAATTTAGGACCAGACCCGCCTTTCTCAGTACTTCTCATTTATTATTTCAAATTTTCAACTCGATGTGGCTATTTGTTTGAAGACAAGTTAAGAAATAAAAAAATTGTCGGTAAGGTAGGAATCCGGTCACGTGTCCAAGTCGATACATTGTAGGAAAATAATTTCTTGATTCTTCTGAAAGGCAAACTAACTTATGAAGCCAGAGCGAAATCACGATCACTCGCTAGAGACATGAGCACAGCGTGTTAGTTCAGTTTAAGAGTTAAACTCCTTTTGAAAACTTCTTATTTACACCCACCTTACGAGCCCCAGGAGAAACGCGTTTCTCCATAGGAACGAAAAGTGAAATGTAAAGTCAAAATTTTCACGATTTCGGAGAGAATACCAGTAGGCCGAGGGGTAATCGTAATTACGCCTTAGAAAAGTAGCCATTTTCTCCAAAATTGCGTGAGTTTAACTTGAATAAAAAAAATAAATAAATAAAAAAAAGGAGGCTAGAAACGAATGTCTTAAAAAAAAAACTCGAGCAAAGCACGC
The DNA here is from genome assembly GCA_932178445.1 of Andricus quercusramuli. Lineage (NCBI taxonomy): Eukaryota > Metazoa > Arthropoda > Insecta > Hymenoptera > Cynipidae > Andricus > Andricus quercusramuli. Next base: position 18,353 of record CAKNXH010082600.1, read on the forward strand.
CACAAATGTTCTTGAGTTTGCCAAGAGGAAACACTCCTAACGTTGTGAATAGAAGGCCTACACACTGCACTCGTCACTTCTAACTGCAAGATTGCTCTCCTCAAAAGCACAAAACCGAATCACCTACTCACTAGGAGCCTCGGGACGCGAGTGTCAAGCCGACCAAGTGGGACTCGTCTCCCGTGCAACTGCCTCTCCGTGCTGGCCGAGCGCGCTGTGCCGTGATTGGCTGGGAGTCCCCACTCTATACTGTAGGAGCGGATCTTCGTTCCCTATGCTTTGTGAGGATCTTCGCCGCGCGAGACGGCTCCTCTCCCGTTCAACGGCCTCTCCGTGCTGGCCGAGTGCGCTGTGCCGTGATTGGCTGGGAGTCCCCACTCCATACTATAAGAACGGATCTTCGTTCCCTCTGCTTTGTGCGGAATGCCGATGTTCGTCGCGCGGAGAGGCTCACTAAAGGATAGTATTTTAATATAGTGTTGCGCGAGTTTGTAGAATATTGCGTACAGCATGTAAAATTTGTTTTTCAGAAGGCAGGCTAAACCTACTCTTTATACCTCTTTCTTCATTTTGTTTTCACAAATTTGAATTCAGACATTCACGAGTGTTTTCCTAAATATTTACTAAAATCTAATTGTTGGAAAATTCTTTTTTTTCAAAAGGGTGTTAATTAAAAACCAGAACGTAGATAGATTTTTGTCAATCTTTTTTTATTGTAATATAAAAAATAAGTGAAAATAAAAAAAGAATGAAGGGTTACATTTCGAGTAAAGAAAATTATTTTGCAACAAAAAAAAAAACCATTTTTTGACGAGTAATAGTAATAGTTGATACTTTACCAAGGAGGATGAAATTTCAATTAGAAAAAATGAATTTTAAAATCGAATAGACGAATTTCCAACGAATGAAAATTTTTCAATAATAAAAGAAAAAAAAAGTTTACCTAAATTGTTGAACCTTAAAGCCAAAAGACAAATTTTCTGTACAAAAATTGAATTTTTAACCAGAAAAATATGAATTTTCAGCAAAAAAAATTGATTTCCAACAAAATAGTTAAATTTTCAACCAAAGAGAAAAGTTTGAAAAATTTCAACAGAACTAAAAAAAAAAAATTTCAAATAATTAGTCAAACTTTAATCTACAAAGATACTTGAATTTTCGAACAAAAAAGACGAATTTTCAATAATAGTTGAATTTTCATTAAAAAATTGTTTAATTTTCAATCAAACAGTTGCATTTTCATCCAAGAAAGATTAATTTAACACTAAAACAGATGATTTTTAAATCAGAAAGACAAATGTTTAAAAATATAGTTGAATTTTCATTCAAAAAATATTTAAATTGATTTTTCAATACAAAATGTGAATTATTCTTAAAAGGTAATTAAAAAGGATAAATTTTTAACAAATTTATTGAATTTTTAACCAAACAGTTGCATTCTTATCAAAGAAAGATGAATTTTTTACTCAGACAGATGAATTTTGTAATTAAAAAAAATAAATTTGGAACAAAAATCTCTTGACTATTTGAATATTTGTTTTTTTTTCTTGAATATTAATTTTTTTAATTAAAAAGCCAACTATTCGATTTTTTATTAGAAATCTATATTTTTTAGGTGTATAAGTTGATATTTTTTTAATTTAAATATTTTGTTGAAAATTCGTTTTTTTTGTTGAAAATTTTGGCAACTGAAAATTCAAGTATTTAATTTTTGGTTGTAAATTCTTCTTTAATTGGAAATTGATCATTTTAGATGACAATTCATCTTTTTGTTTTAAAATTTAATTATTCCAGTTAAAGATTCATTATTTATGATGAAAATTTATCACTTTTTTCAAAACTATTTTGTAGAGAATTTTTTTTCTTTGGTTGCAATTTTTTTTGACTATCCATTTTAATATTCCGTCATTCTATTTGAAAATTATTTTTTTTATGGAAACGAATTTTTTATAACTGAAAATTTTACTATTCACTTTTTGGTCGTAAATTTATCTTTTTGAGTTGAAAATTCATCATTTTAGATGACAATCAATTTTGATTTTGTTGGGAAATTTATCACTTTTTTGAAAATTAACTATTTTTTATAAAATTTGTTTTCTTTGGTTAAATTTTTTTATCTGAAAATTTAACTAATTCAATTAATTATTTTTTCATTTTAGTTAAAAATTAATTCTTTAATGAAAACTCATTTTTTGAAAATGTAGTTATTCAATTTTTAGTCGAAAATTCATCATTCGAGATGAGGATTCATCTTTTTGTTAAAAATTTAACTGTTCCAGTTGCAAATTTATCGTTTTAATGCAAAATTCATCACTTTATTTCAAAATTCAACTATTTTGTTGATTTTTTTTTTGTTGAAAATTCATTCTTTTTATTTTTTGAAAATTAATTTTTTCTAATTAAAATTTGACCATCCAATTTTTGTTTGAACAAATATATTTTTTTAGTTAAAAAGTCTTGATTTTAGATGAATATCTATCTTTTTGGTTCCAAATTTAACTATTTGAATTTAAGCTTTATTATTTTGGTTGAAATTTCTTTTTTCGAAAATTAATTTTTTTAATTTGAAATTAAACTAATCCAGTTTTTATTATTCAGTTAAAATTGATCCCTAAGTTTGGAAATTAATTTTTTTAATTAAATTTTTTTTTTAGTTGAAGATTAATCGTTTTAAATAATAAATTCGTCGGTTTTTTGACTGTATAATTATTTTGTTGAAAATTTTTATATTTTTTAAACAAAATAATTAAACTTTTAAGAAAAAAGTAAAACTTTTTACGAAACTGCTGGGAAGTATGAACACGCGTGAAGGTTGATATCTGAAAATAACCTCCCGGTCAAAAATCCAATAACGTAACAACATTGCGTCCATTTTCAGCGAGCACGTATAGCAGCGAGAGAATTCGAGCGTTCTATAAAAAAAAGCTATAAAAAAAAAAAAATTCTCTCTGCTCAAGATTATTCCATGTGTACTTGATTTGAATTCGAGATTTTCTTATGCTGCAAATTTTCAGAGAAAAATGTATTTTTCTATTGACTATATTTATTAGTGCTTAGCTGAAAATACAAATTTTAGAAAAAAAATAAATAACCCTATTTTTTATTCAAAAAGCCACTGTAAAAAATCGGGTCCCGATAAAAAAATATTGTATGGAATACAGCCAAAAATGTACAGAAATTTTTTTTTTTCGAATTATATTTAAAATTATTGTGGCTATTAGGAAATTGTTTAAACAAAAGCTTTGAATTTCTATTTTTGTTTTTTTGAGGATTCATTATTTTAGTTGATGAAATTTTTACGAAAAGAGATGAAAATATTTTTTTATATATACAAAAATATTTGAATCCTCAACCAAAATAGATTAATTTTTAATAAAACAGTTGCATTTTTAAATAAAAAGTATAAATTTTCAAACAGAAAAATTAATTTTCTAACAAAAAGATGAACTTTCAACTGAATATAATAAATTCTCTAACGAAAAGACAAATTTTCAATAAAATAAATGAATTTGCAATCAAATAGTTGAATTTTTAATTAGAACAGATCAATTTGCAATTTAAAATATCAATTTTCAACCAAAAATGGAATAGTTTCATTTTTATTTAAAAAAATTAATTCTCAACCCATAAAATCAAATTTTCAAAAACTTTTTAGTCTTTTCATCCAAGAGATGCATTTTGATCTAAAATGATGAATTTTGCAAAAAATGGATTTTTGACAAAATAGTTCAACTTTGAACTAATTAGTTGAATTTTCAAACGACAAATAATAATTTATGATGCAAAATATAATTCATTATATTTTAAAGCAGAAATATTTTAATTGAAATAAAAAACAGTTGAATTTATCCAAAAAATATAAATTTATAAAAATATAATATAAATTAATAGCATGGAAAGAAAAAAAATACCATGAATTATAATATAGTTGAATTCTCAACGATAAAGATGAATTTTTAATTAAAAAAGAGAAATTTTTAACCAAAGAGTTGAATTTCCAACTAAAAAAGATATTTTTTGAACAGAAATATAATAGATAAATTTCAAGCCAAAAAATTAATTTCAACAAAAAAAAAACGAATTTTTAACGAAATAGTTGAATTTAAAACAAAAGAGATGAATCTTCAACCCAAAAATGAATTTTTAATAAAGTAGTTCAACTTCCAACGAAGTAGTAGAATTTTCGAAAAAATATATGACTTTTTGATAAAATAATTTTTGAATTCAGTTCAATTTTTTACAAAAAAAAATGAATTCTCAATTCAAAGGGATGAATTTGTAAAAACAGTAAAATTTTCGAAGTTGAATTTTGAAGAAAATAATTTAAAATCCAACAAAAAATTTAATTTTCTTCAAAAAGAAGAATTTTTAACAAAATAAATGAAACAGTTGAATTTTGAACCCAAAAATCGAAATTTTCAACAAAAAAGTTAACTTACGCCCAAATTGTTGAATTTTCAATTATAATGATGAATTTTCAACCGAAAAAATATCTTCTCAAATTGATTCAACCTTAAACCAAATAGTCGATTTTCAAAAAAAAAAAAAAAAAAAAATGAATCCTCAACGAAACATGTGATAGTTAATATTTCGATGGAAAAAGATTTTTATTTTTATTCAAAAACAGTTGAATTCAAACAAAGAAAAGATTAACTTTTTGAAATAAATAATTTTCTAGCCAATATGATGAATTTTCAACTAAAATGATGAAACTTCAACAAAATCCAAGAATTTAAAAAAAAATCCAACCAGAGTAAAATTTGCAAACAAAAAGTTTATTTTTTGACGAATAAGATTAATTTGATACAAAAGAGATAAATTAACAATAAAGTACATGAATTTTAAGCCAAGTACTTGAATTTTCAACTAAAAAAGATAAATTTTAAAACAAACAGTTGAATTTTCAACTAAAAAATAAATAATATTGTTGCATGTTCTAGCCGAAAATATGAATTTTCCAGGAGAGAGTCTAATTTTTAACCAAAAATATAAATTTTCAAAAAAAAGTCAATTAACGCCCAAATAGTTAGATTCTCAACAAAAGGGAATGAATCTTCAAACCAAAACCAAATCATTTTAAATGAAGCAGTGGCATTTTCAACCAAAAAGGATGAATTTTCATCGAGAAAAGATCAATTTTCAATTCGAAATGGAAAAGTTATTTTTAGCTAAAAAAAATTTCTCTTGTAAGAACAAATTTTTCATAGAATAGTTGAATGTTCTACAAAAGAGAAGAATTTTCCACTGAAATTATGAATCTTCAACCAGAATAATGGTTTTTTAATTTTTTAAAGCGTTCAACATTCAACCAAAGATTTGAATTTTCAACAAATAGGAATAATTTAATACAAAAAAGATGAATGACTGTATGATCCATCAGGTCAGGATCAAGGTCATTCAGCGGTCAAATTAAAAAAAGCTCAAGCGGAGAAAACGACCTAATGGAGTCAAGCAGACTCTGAATTCAGATTCAGCGACCCAAGAATGTAAAAGAATCGTGGTTTTCTCTGCTCAAACGGTTTCTTCTTAATGTGACCTTGGAATGACCTTGATCCTGAACTGATGGGGTGTAATAGACCCTGAATTCAGATTCAGAAACCCGAAGACTGTATAAGAGTCGTGGGATTCTCCGCTTCAGCTGTGATTTCTTCATTTGACCTCGGAATGACCTTGATCCTGATCTGATGGGGTACAGCAGACCCTGAATTCAGATCCAGCAACCCAAAGAGTGTATAAGAATCGAGGTTTTCTCCGCTTCAGCTGTGTTTTCTTCATTTGACCTTGGAATGACCTTGATCCTGACTTAGTGGGATACAGCAGACCCTGAATTCAGATTCAGCAGCCTGAAGACTGTATAAGAATCGTGGTTTTCTCCGCTTCAACTGTTTTCTTAATTTGACCTTGGAATGAGCTTGAGCCTGACCTCATCGGGTCTAACAGACCCTAAATTCAGATTCGGAAACCCGAAGACTGTATAAGAGTCGCGGTTTTCTCCGCTTTAACGATGTTTTCTTAATTTGACCTTGGAAGGACCTTGAGCCCGACCTGATTGGGTCTAACAGACTCTGAATTCAGATTCAGCAACCCAAAGACTGTATAAGAATCGTGGTTTTCTCCGCTTCAGCTGTGTTTTCTTCATTTGACCTTGGAATGACCTTGATCCTGACTTGTTGGGGTACAGCAGACCCTGAATTCAGATTCAGCAACCTGAAGACTGTATAAGAATCGTGGTTTTCTCCGCTTCAACGGTGTTTTCTTAATTTGACTTTGGAATGAGCTTGAGCTTGAGCCTGACCTCATCGGGTCTAACAGACCCTAAATTCAGATTCAGAAACCTGAAGACTGTATAAGAATCGTGGTTTTCTCCGCTTTAACGTTGTTTTCTTAATTTGACCTTGGAATGACCTTGATTCTGACCTGCTGGGGTCTTACATACCCTGAATTCAGTTTCAGCAATCCAAAGACTGTATAATAATCGTGGTGTTCTCCACTTCAGCTGTGTTTTCTTCATTTGACCTTGGAATGTCCTTGATCCTGATCTGATGGGGTACAGCAGACCCTGAATTCAGATTCAGCAACCCAAAGACTGTATAAGAATCGTGGTTTTCTCCGTTTCAACTGTGTTTGCTTCATTTGACCTTGGAATGACCTTGATCCTGACCTGATGGGGTATAGCAGACCCTGAATTCAGAATCAGCAACCCGAAAACTGTATAAGAATCGTGGTTTTCTCCGTTTCAACTGTGTTTTCTTCATTTGACCTTGGAATGACCTTGATCCTGACCTGATGGGGTATAGCAGACCCTGAATTGAGCACGTCAGAGCAAAAGAAAGACTCCGCAGAGCCGTGAGGAAAAACGAGACAAGTACCGTTAGAAAGGGAAACTCTTACGCAGAATGCCTGAAGAGCAAGACAGCGCAACGATAATTGTCTCGCTTTTCCTCTCAACTCTGCGGAGTCTCCCTTTTGCTCTGAGGTGCTCAATTCAGAATCAGCAACCCGAAGACTGTATAAGAATCGTGGTTATTCTTCGCTTTAACGGTGTTTTCTCAATTTGACCTGGGAATGACCTTGATCCTGACCTGATGGGGCCAAACAGAACCTGAATTA
>CAKNXH010082601.1:0-25107 GCA_932178445.1 Andricus quercusramuli
AGAAAGTGACTGGACGTGAGGTGAAGTGAGGAGGAGAGACAGTAGGATTAATCAGAAATGTGGAAGTGAGGAGAAGTATAGGGAATACGGGGTGATGAGGGGGAATTAAATGAAGGGAAGATGTGTAAGTAAAGTGACGGGGAATGAGGTTTGGGAAGGTAGGGAAAGCAAGGGGAAATAAGGAGCTAGAAGTAGGAGAAGTAAGAAAAATTAGGAGTAGGGGTTTCGAAAAGTAGGGGAAATTAGGAGAGGGGCAGTGAAGGGAAGTGAGGGGAGAGTGAGTAAAAATTAGGGGGAAGAAGTACGGCAATAGAGGGAAAATTAGGATACGAGAAGTAGGGAAAGTGAATGAAAATTAGGACAGGAGAAGCATTGGAAGTGATTGGAACAGAACCAGGGGAAGTGAAAGGAGGGGAGACAGTATGGAAAGTAAGGGGAAATAAGGGATGAGGAAGTGAGGGGAAATTATGATGAATAAGGGAAGAAAAATTAAAGGAAGTGAGAAGGAATTAAGGAGGTGTAGTAGAGAAAGGGAGTGGAAGTGAGCGGAAGTGAGGAGGAGAGACAGTAGGAGAAATAAAGACTGGGCAAGTGAGGAGAAGTATGGGAGCTAAGGAGTGATAAGGAGGAAAGGGGTAGAAGGATAAGTACGGAAAGTGGAGGGAAAGTAGGAGAGGGAAACTCTGAGGAGTGATGGAAAACGAGGGGTGGAAAAGTAGGAGAAGTAAAGGGAAATGAGGAAAAGTGAGAACGAATTAGGGAGGTGAAGAAAAGAAAGTGACTAGACGTGAGGTGAAGTTAGGAGGATAGACAGTATGAGTAATGAAGAATGGGGGAGTGAGGAGAAGTAAAGGGGATACGGGGTGGTGGAGGAGAGGATGTAAAGCGAGCATAAGTAGGGGAATTGGTAGGAAATCGGGAGAGGGCAACTATGAGGAGTGACGTGGAATGAGGGTTGGGAAAGTAGGGGAAGTAAGGGGAAATTAGGGAATCAGACGTAGACGAAGGAAGGGGAATTAGGGGCGGGGGTCAGGAAAAATTTTGCAACAAGAATATTTCAAAAACTTATTTTTGTTATTTGAAGAAAAAATATTGAATTTAATAGTTGAAAAATTACTTTATAAGGAAAAATTGTCTTGGACGAATGTATGTAAAGAACATAGGTTTTATTACCAGGTAGGAATTTTCAGGGTGCCGAGTTGTCAAAAAAAAATAATTTTTTCATGAAAAATAACCATGAAGAAGCTGTAGAAATCAATCACATCAAAATTTACATTTAAAAAAAAACGCCTCTCAACTCCGCTGGGACTCGAACCCAGGAGCCCTCGCATCCCAGCGGAGTTGAGAAAATTCCCTTTTTTCAGGTAAAATTGATTGAATCTCTTACAATAATAATTTTTCGATGAAATACTATTTGCTTTCCAGAAACTGCGTTTAAATGTGAAGCAGAAAATTGTGGTTGGGATTCAGTCTCTCCTCTGGACTAATTCGGAACTTTCCTTAATGCATTTACGTGATGCAAGTGCACTTCAGTTGGTAACCTGTTACCTGCCAGTCTGCATTAGGGAAGCTAATGGTACCTCACCAGAGCAACTTCGGTACTACATTTTCCACCCTAACGAGGTTGTCATCCGAGCCCACTTCACATTTTATATCAAAAATCCTTTTTATATGCCTTTCAAGAAAAAAAGGTAACTTCAACAATATAGTTGCTTTTTTGGGAATCGGGTTGCTGAAAAAATAATTTTTTAATAAAAAATTACCATGATGGAGCTGTTGAAATTGATTGAAATATCAAGATTTACATTTAAAAAAAGGAACGCCTCTCAACTCCGCTGGGATTCGAACCCAGGACCTCTCGCATCCCAGCGGAGGTAAAAGGAGTTTTTTCCGGATATAGTTATTGAAAAAGATGAATTATCAACTAAAAAGATTAATTTTCTATCAAAAGACGAATTTTTAGAACAAACAAAAATGAATTTTCCACCAAATAGTTGAATTTTCAACTAAAAAAGATAAGTTTTCATCCAAAAAAGGAACAGATAAATTTGTACTTGAAAAACTCATTTTCAAAAACAAACAAAAAACGATTGTTTAACAAAATAGTTGAATTTTCAAATAAATAGTTTAATTTTCAATCGAAGCTGTTAAGTTTTCAACCAAAAATATGCCTATTGAACAGAAAAGTTAATTATTAACCATATATTTGAATTTTCAAACAGAAAAGATAAATTTTTAACCAAAAATGGAATAGCTACATTTTTAGTAAAAAATATTAATTCTCAGCCAAAATGATTTTTCAACTAAAAAAAGCAGTTAAAAAAAAATCCTCAACTAAATTGAAGAATCTTTAACTGGAATAGTTGAATTTTAAACTGAAAAGATAAATTTTCAAATCAAATGATACATTGAAAATTTAAAAAAAATATAAATTTTTAACTAAAAATGGAATATTACATTTTCAACTTATAAAGGAAAAATTTTCAATCGAAAATGGAATAACTATATTTTAAGATAAAAAAATTATTTTCAAAAAAAAAAGCTAATTTCTACTAAAATAGTTAAGTTTTCTAAATTAGTTGGATTTTCAACCAAAAATACGAAATATCTACAAAAAAGTTATTTTTTAACCAGAATGTTAATTTTCAATTGAAAAAGGTGAATTTTCAAGGGAATAGTTGAATTTTCAACTAAAAATAAAATATTTGACTTTTCAGTTAAATAAACTCATTACAAAAAAAAAGAAAAAAATTTGGTTCAGTTCAATTAAATTAAAAAAGACGAATTATTAACAAATTAATTTTCTAATATGAAAGATGAATTAACAAGAAAATAATTTAACAACAAAAACAGAATTTCTAAAAAAATTTTCAACGAAATAGGAATAATTAAATTTTCAGTTATTTTTAAGTTACATTTTTGACAAATTTTTTTCAATTTTTAGCCAAGTAGATGATTTTTTAACTAAAAAAAAAAAGATTTTTTAAACAAACAGTACATTTTTCAACTAAAAAATATAAAATTTCCACGAAAAATGAAATAGTCAAAATTTCCAGTTAGAAAGATCAATTAAAAAAATATATAAATAAACGAATTTTCAACAATATAGTTAACTTTTCAACCAAAGAGATGAATCTTCAACCAAAAAAATAAATTTTCAAAAAAGTAGTTAAAATTTCTATCAAGAAGTGGAATTTCGGACAAAAAAATGACTTCAACAAAAAGTTTCATTTTGAACAAAATAATTAAATTTGCAACCAAAAAGTAGGATTTTTAACGAAACGAGATGAATTCTGAAAGCAAAATATAATGGTAGACACTAAAAAAAATTCAACCAAGAATAGTTGGATTTTCTTATTGTTTTTTAATAATTTAATTGAAAAAGTAACCGAAAAAAAACGAGAAAGAGGGTATTTTTGCCAGGGCACCAACGCCCTGTTCTCAATTACATTCTAGGTTAAAAATTAATAAAATCGCACTTTTCAAAAAAAGAAAAAAAACTCAAGTGGGCCAGAGAGACGTGCCCTTATGTATTTTGAAAAATTCTCCAAAATTTTAGAACAATATATTTATTGTTTTAATTATAATGTCAACAGACTGCCAGATGCCCTTAACCTTAAAAAAAGTATTTGAAGGAACATTGAAACAAATTAGAAATTAATAAATTTCATCAACTTTTATAATGAATAATATTTTAAAACAGTGGGGAGAAGGAACTATATATCGTAAGCATGGTGCGGTCTCTGTGACCGCACGGCCATACGTCCATAATAATTTGTTGCTTTCTGCTCAAACGAGGGACAATCGGCTCAATCATTGTGAAATTTTTCTGGGACGGTAACGTTCCCTACTCTGGGGTAACGTGGCCGTGCGGTCTCACGAAACAAATATCAGTTTTTAATTGATATTACTCACAATTACACGCAGGACCACACGTATTCCACCTACCTCGACGAAAGCACAACTAAAACCAAAGTTACCACTAACGGCAGCCTCGAGGAAGGGCAAGTGGGTGGGGCATGCGAATCAGAACCACGGTGCGGTCTGTGCGACCGCACGGCCATACTTGAAGGTTAATTTGTCGCCTAAGTTAGAAAATCGATTTTTTTGGTCCTAAGGCTGGTTTCTTCGTTCCACGTCACACATGTGATTGAAAAGAATCCATTTTCAAATATTAAACTGTTATTTTCCTGCGGTTTATTGTTTCCAAATGAAAATTTCACTGTTATTTCCAAATTAAAACCAAATCAGATCAGAGCATTCGCATTTATTCAAAAAAAGTGAAAACAAGAATAAAAATGCGAATCAGAACCACGGTGCGGTCTGTGAGACCGCACGGTCACACTTAAAAGTTAATTTTCTGTTAAAAATCCAATTCTTAATGAAAAAATGGATTTTCATCAAAAAAGTTACATTTTCTACTAAAATAGTTAAATTTTTGATTGAAAAAATTTATTTTCATCAAAGAAGTTACATTTTCACCCAAAGATGAATTCTGAATTAAAATGACGAATCTTCAACGAAAAAAGTAATTTTTAACAAAAGAGTTTAACACCAAAGAGTTAAAATTTTAATCAAAAAGTTGACTTTTTAACGAAAAAGATTAATTTTCTAAAAAAAGAGTTAAATTATAAACAAAATACATTTTCAACCAATTAGTAAAATTTTCAGTTAAAAAATTTAACACAACAACAAACAGAACAGCTAATTTTCTAGTTGAAAAAATTTATTTTGAACCAAAAATAAAACGAATTTTTAATAAAATAATTTAATTTTCAACAAAAGAGATGAATTTCCAAATAAGATAATGAATCTTAAAAATAAAATAATTCTCAAGAGAAGAGTTGAATTTTCAACCAAAAAGTTGATTTTTTACCAAAAAGATTAGTAATTTTCTACAAAAAAGTAATTATCAACAAAATACACAAAATTTCAACAAAATAGTTGGATTTTCAATTAAAAAAGATAATACATCAACCAACAATTAAATAGTCAAATTTTGAATTAAAAAAAAATTAATGCTCAACCAAAAATGAAACTAATTTTCAAACGAAATAGTAAAATTTGCAACCAAAAAGTTGAATCTTCAACCAAAAAACTAAATTTTTAACAAAGTTGTTCAATTTTCAACTAAAAGAGATGAATGATCTACCAAATAGTTGAATTTTCAACCCAGAAATATTATTTTTTAACTAAAAATGGAATACTCAAATTTTAAGTTAAAAAGATTAATTTGAAAAAAAAAATTTGAGCAAATAATTAAATTTTTAACTAAAATGATGAATCTTCAAAAAAAATTAATTCTCAAGAGAAGAGTTGAAGATTCAAACAAAGAGTTTATTTTTCAACCAAAAATTTGATTTTTTTATCCAGAAATATTAGTAATTTTTTACAAAAAAAAAGAATTATTAAGAAAATACACAAATTTCTAACTAAATAGTTGAATTTTCAATTAAGAAGATAATACATCAATCAAAAAATGAGTAGTTAAATTTTTGGTTAAAAAAATATTTTCAACCAAAAATTAAACAAATTTTTAACGAAACAGTCAAATTTTCAGCCAATGAGATGAATCTTCAACCAAAAAACTATATTTTTAACAAATTTTAAAAATTTATAACCAAGTAGTTGATTTTTCAACTAAAAAAAGATTTTTCAACCAAATAGTTCATTTTTCAACTAAAAAATACAAAATTTCAACGAAAAATGAAATAGTCAAATTTTCAGTTAGAAAGATCAATTAAAAAAAAAGAAATAAACGAATTTTCAACAATATAGTTAACTTTTCAACCAAAGAGATGAATCTTCAACCAAAAAAAATGAATTTTTGAAAAAGTAGTTAAATTCCTATCAAGTAGTGGAATTTTGAACAAAAAAAATGACTTTAACAAAAAAGTTTCATTTTCAACAACATAATTGAATTTGCAGCCCAAAAGTAGAATTTTTAACGAAACGGTGTCAATTCTGAAACCAAAATATAATGGTAGACTGAAAAAAAAATTATCCAAGAATAGTTGGATTTCCTTATTGGGTTCTAATAATTCAGTTGAAAATTAACCGAACAAACGAGAGAGAAGGGATTTTAGCCAGGGCACCAACGCCCTGTTCTCAGTTACATTCTAGGTTAAAAATTAATAAAATCGCACTTTAAAAAAAAAAAAAAAATCAAGTGGGCCAGAAAGACGTGTATTTTGAATCATTTTCCAAAATTTGTTAGCACAATATATTTATTGTTCTAATTATAAAGTCGACCGACTGTCACATGTTAACCTTTAAAAAAAGTATTTGAAGGAACATTGAAACAAGTAAGAAATTAATACATTTCATCAACTTTTATAATGAATAATATTTTATAACAGTGGGGAGAAGGAACTATATATCGTAAGCATGGTGCGGTCTCTGTGACCGCACGGCCACAAGTCCATAATAATTTGTTGCTTTTTGCTCAAACGAGTTACAATCGGGTCAATCGCCGTGAAATTTTTCTGGGAGGGTAACGTTTCCTACTCTGGGGTAACGTGGTCGTGCGGTCTCACGAAACAAATATCAGTTTTTAATTGATATTACTCACCATTACAAGCAGGACCACACGCTTTCCACCTACCTCGACGAAAGCACAACCAAAACTTAAGTTACTACTAACGGCAGGCTCGAGGGAGGTCCAATGGGCGGGGCATGCGAATCAGAATCACGGTGCGGTCTGTGCGACCGCACGGCCATACTTGAAGTTTATTCTTTTTTTTACGATTTCACATCATCATTTCAAGACTTTTCATTTGAGCCTTCTTCGAAGAAGATCAGATGATATTAAGGGTGTGCTAAACCCTGTAGAAAAGGGGGACTCGCTATTAATATATATGATACAGTGAATAAAATTGGGAACAGTAGGAAAATGTATTGAAATGTAAATATTTGAGCTGAATTGTTCCTTTTATTGATATAACTATATAACTTGAAATGAAATGTGGATTGCAGTGTGTGTATAGAGGGAGGTATAATAATGCCTAATGGCCTCAACACGTGCGCTGACTGCTGACTCAATAGTGCTCAATGCGCTGTTTCATCAGCAGATAAAGACAGTCTGAATTCCCTTTTTGATTCTGGCTTTTGGCTATATATCCCCGTTTGTCAGATTAATTAGCTTCCATTTATCGATTACGTCATTTGCTTCTTTATGAAATTGAATTTTATATAACCGTGAATATTATAGGTCAATCGATTTGTCTCTAACAAAGAAAACTTTTATATTGTTTCATCAACTTTAAATTATGTGGAAGAAAAAAATGTTACCATAAAAAAGCGTATTTTCAAGTATTCTGCATTACCATAGCTTCCTTACTCTTCAGTATAATGTATTAATATTATAGGTCAATCGATTCGTCTCGAATTAACACATCTTTTCTATTTCTGCATCAACTTTGAATTAAGAGAATGACAAAATTTCTAATATGAAAATCGACTTCAAAAATATATAAATTACCATAACTTCCTAACTCTTTAATAAAATGTAATAATATTATAGGTCAATCGATTCGTCTCGAACCAAAGAATTTTTTATATTGTTGCATCAACTTTGAATTATGCTAATGAAAAAAGTTTCACTCTAAAAAACCGATTTTCAAAATATATAAATTACTATAGCTTCCTTACTCATCAATAAAATGTATTATTATTATAGGTCAATTGATTCGTCTCGAAACAAGGAATTTTATATTCTAGCATCAACTTTGAATTATGTTGAAAAAAAAACTTTTACTTCCAAAAACCGTATTTTCAAATATTACTTATTACCATGGCTTCCTTACTCTTCAATAAAATGTAATAGTATTATAGGTCAATCGATTTGTCTCGAATCAGCACATCATTCCTTTATTTGCATCAATTCAGAATTATGTTAATGAAGAAAGTTTTGCTACAAGAAACGATATTATATATAATGTAAATAACGATAAGTTCCCTACACTTTGATAAAATTTATTATTATTATAGGTCAATCGATTTGTCTCAAACCAAGAAAGCTTTCATATTCTTTCATCAACTTTAAATGATGTTGAAGGAAAAATGTTTTCCATAAAAACCCGTATTTTCATATATTATGCATTACCATAGCTTCCTTGCTATTCAATAAAATGTATTAATATTTTAGGTCAATTAATTTGCCTCGAATTACCACTACTTCTCTGTTCCTGCATCAACTCTGAATTAGGAGAATGAAAAAATTTCTAATGTAAAAATCGACTTCAAAAATATATAAATTACCATAACTTCCCAACTCTTTGATAAAATGTATTAATATTATAGGTCAATCGATTCGTCTCGAATTAACACATCTTTTCTATTTCTGCATCAACTTTGGATTGAGAGAATGACAAAATTTCTAATATAAAAATCGACTTCAAAAATATATAAATTACCATAACTTCCCAACTCTTTGATAGAATGTATTAATATCATAGGTCAATCAATTCGTCTCGAAACAAGGAATTTTATATTATAGCATCAACTTTGAATTATGTTGAAGAAAAAACTTTTACTTCCAAAAACCTTATTTTCAAATATTATTTATTACCATGGCTTCCTTACTCTTCAATAAAATTTAATAATATTATAGGTCAATCGATTTGTCTCGAATCAACACATCTTTTCTGTTCTTGCATCAACTATGAATTATGTTAATGAAGAAAGTTTTGCTATGAAAAACGATAATAAATATAATATAAATAATGATAACTTCCCTACTCTTCAATAAAATATATTATTATTATAGGTCAATCGATTTGTCCCAAACCAAGAAAGCTTTCATGTTCTTTCATCAACTTTAAATTATGTTAAAGGAAAACATTTTTCCATAAAAAACCGTATTTTCAAATATTATGCATCACCATAACTTCCCAACTCTTTGATAAAATGTATTAATATTATAGGTCAATTAATTCGTCTCGAATTGCCAAACTTTTATATTTCTGTATCAACATTAAATTGAGAGAATGAAAAAATTTCTGATATAAAAATCGACTTCAAAAATATATAAATTACCATAACTTCCCAACTCTTTGATGGAATGTATTAATATTATAGGTCAATCGATTTGTCTCAAATGAACACATCTTTTCAATTTCTGCATCAACTTTAAATGATGGAATGATACAATTTTTACTATAAAAATCGATTTTAATAATCTATAAATGACCATGACTTCCCTACTCTTTGACAAGATGTATTAATATTGTAGGTCAATCGATTCGTTTCGAACCAAGGAATCTTTTATATTATTGCACCAACTTTGAATTATGCTAATAAAAAGAGTTTTACTATAAAAACTGTATTTCCAAATAGTATGCATTACCACAGCTTCCTCACTCTTCAATCAAATTTATTATTATTATAGGTCAATCGATTCGTCTCGAATCACATCTTTTCTGTCATTGCATCAACTTTGACTTATTTTAATGAAGAAAGTTTTACTATAAAAAAATAATTTGGGAAATATATAAATTATCATAACTTTCTAATTCTTTAATAACATGTATAAATATTATAGGTCAATCTATTCGTCTAGAACAAAGGAAACAAATTTTACTATGCAAAACCGCATTTTCAAATATTATGCATTACCATAGCTTCCTTACTCTTCAATAAAAGGGATTAATATCATAGGTCAATTCATTCATCTCGAATCAACACATCTTTTCTATTTCTACATCAACCTTTAATTAAGAGAATGAACAAATTCCTAATATAAAAATCGACTTCAAAAATATATAAATTACCATAACTTCCCAACTCTTTAATGAAATGTATCAATATTATAGGTCAATCGATTCGTCTCGAACCAAGGAATCTTTTATATCCTTAAATCAACTTTGAATTATGTTGAAAAAAAACGTTTTCTTCAAAAAACCGTATTTTCAAATATAATGCATTACCATAGCTTCCTTACTCCTTGATAAGATGTATTAATATAATAGGTCAATCGATTCGTCTCAAGCCGAAGAATCTTTTGTATTCCTGCATCAACTTTGGATTATGTTGAAAAAAAAACTTTTACTTCAAAAAACCGTATTTTCAAATATTATGCATTACCACAGCTTCCTTACTCTTCAATAAAATGCAATGATATTATAGGTCAATTGATTCGTCTTCAATCAACCCATCTTTTCTGTATTTGCATCAGCTTTGAATTATGTTAATGAAGAAAGTTTTGCTATAAAAAACTTGACTTCAAAATACATAAATTACCATAACTTCCCAACTCTTCAATAAAATGTATCAATATTATAGGTCAATCTCTTCGTTCCGAATCAATACATCTTTTCTGTTCTTGCATAAACTTTAAATGATGGAATGAGAAAATTTTTACTATAAAAATCGATCTTAATAATATATTAATGACCATAACTGCTCTACTCTTTGATAAGATGTATTAATATTATAGGTCAATCGATTTGTCTCAAACCAAGAAAACTTTTATATTGTTTCATCGACTTTAAATGATGTAAAAGAAAAAATGTTACCATAAAAAACGTATTTTCAAATATTTTGCATTGCCATAGCTTCATTACTCTTCAATAAAATCTTTCATTATTATAGGTCAATTCATTCGTCTCGAATCAACACATCTTTTCTATTTCTGCATCAACTCTAAATTAAGCGAATGAAAAAATTTCTAATATGAAAATCGACTTTAAAAATATATAAATTACCATAACTTCCTAACTCTTTAATAAAATGTAATAATATTATAGGTCAATCGATTCGTCTCGAACCAAAGAATCTTTGGTATTCTTACATCAACCTTGAATTATGTTGAAGATGAAAGTCCAACTATAAAAAACCGTGTTTTTAAATATTATGCACTACCGTAGCTTCCTTACTCTTCAATTAAATGTATCAATATTATAGGTCAATCGATTTATCTGAAAAGAACACATCTTTTCAGTCCTTGAATCAACTTGAAATAATGGAATGAGAAAAATTTTACTATGAAAACCGATTTTAAAAATATATAAATGACAATAACTTCCTTACTCTTCAATAAAATGTATTAATATTATAGGTCAATCGATTCGTCTCGAACCGATAATACATCAGCCAAAAATCAAATAGTCAAATTTTGAGTTAAAAAAAAAACAATATTCAACCACAAATGAAACCAATTTTTAACGAAATAGTTAAATTTTCATCCAAAGAGATGAATCTTCACCAAAAAAATGAATTTTTAACAAATCTGTTAAATTTCCAGCCAAGTTGTTGAATTTTCAACTAAAAATGACGAATGCTCAAGCGAAGAGTTTAAATTGTCAGTTGAGAAGATTAATTTCCAAAGAAAAAAATTTTGTTCAAACAAATAGTTAAATTTTTAACTAGAATGATGAATCTTCAAAAAAAAATTACTTCTCAAGAAAAGAGTTGAAAATTCAAACAAATAGTTAAATTTTTAACTAATTTTATTTTTTAACCAAAAAGATTAGTAATTTTCTACAAAAAATGGTATTATCAACAAAAAACATGAATTTGTAACCAAATAGTTAAATTTTCAACTAAAGAAGATTAACCAAAAATTGAATAGGTAAATTTTTAGTTAAAAAAAATCTTCAACCAAAAAACTAAATTCTCAACAAAGTTTTTTAATTTTAAAAATTTTGAATTTTTAAATGAAATATTTAAATTTCCAGCTATTTCCAGAATAATTGTTGTCTGTATTTGGATGAAAATTCGTCTTTTTTAGTAGAAAATTAGGCACCTTGTAGAAATTGCATCTTTTGGGCTAAAAATTCACCAATTTTATTGAAAATTCGTCTTGTTTAGTGTAAAATTAATATTTTTGGTTAAAAATTTGTCTTTTTAGGGTTTCGTAGTCCCAGACAGAAACCCTTAAAATATTTTCGTTCGGGTGTCCGTCTGTCGTACTTTTTTCTCGGCAGGGGAAGTAGGGGCAATTTGAGGAGGGGATGATGGGAAAAGGTGGGAGGGGAAGTAAGGAGAGGAAAAGAATGGGAAATAGGGGGAAATGAAGAGAGTTGCAGTAGGGGAAACGAGGGAAAGAGAAGTAGAGGAAATCATAAGAAGAGAGGAAGGAAAGTGTAGGAGGGGAATTAGGGTTGTTCGGGTAAGCTTCGGAGGGAGAGGTGTTCAAGCGAGTAACGGAGTGGAAGGAATAGTTCATAGTAAGAAAATTTAGGAAAAGCAGAGGAGGAAGCAGATGGAGAAGTGGAAAGAAGAGAATTATAGGAGGCGAGGGAGATTAAGGGAAAGAAGGGAAAGAAGGGGGAGTAGAAAAGGGAAGTAGCATGGTAAGTAGGAGGAAGTGAGTAGAGTAGAAGTACGGGAAACGAGGGAAAAGGATGGAGAAGAAGTAGAGGAAGTTATGAGAAGAGAGGAAGGAAAGTGGAAGATGGGTATTAGGGTTGTTGGGGTAAGTTAGGGAGGGAGAGCTGTTGAAGTGAGGCATGGAGTAGAAGGGGTAGTGGATAGTATGGAAATTGGGGAAGAGCAGAGGAGGAAGGAGTTGGGGAACTGGAAAGAAGAGAATTATGGGAGGAGAGGGTGAGTACGGGAAAGAAGGGGGAGTGAAAAGGGAAGTAGTATGGGAAGTAGGAGGAAATGAGTAGAGTGGAAGTACGGGAAACAAGAGAAAAGGAGGAAAGGAGAAGTCGAGGAAATTATGAGATGAGAGGAAGGAAAGTGGAGGGATGGGTAGTTGGATTGTAGAGGTAAGTTGCGACACGCTGCGCCTACTCTTTTCAACTTTCTTGGCAGAACCTAACTGTCTTTGTTTTTGAAATTGAAATCTTTTCAGGATGTAGTATCAATTGTTAGATTAGTCTTTAAACATTTTCTTGTTGTTATTAAAAATCCTTCTCCAGGGTTTTGTAGCCCCAGACAGACACCCTTATAATAGTTTCAGTCGGGTGTCCGTCTGGCATACAAGACTTTTTTACTGAGAGGGAATGCTAGGAAACGGCAAGAGGCAAAGTAAGGAGAGGGCAGGTATGAGAAATAGAGGAAAATGAGAAGAGTTGCAGTACGGGAAACGATGGAAAGGGAAGTGAAGAGAAGTAGAGGAAATCATGAGAAGAGAGGAAGGAAAGTTGTTGAAATAGAAAGATTGTTTGGGTAAGTTGGGGAGGGAGAGCTGTTAAAGTGAGGAACGGAGTAGAGGAGGTGGTGGATAGTAGGAAAATTGAGGGAGAGTGGAGGAGGAAGGAGTCGTGGAAGTGGAGAGAAGAGAACTATAGGAGGAGTGTGTGAGTACGGGAAAAAAGAGGGAATAAAAAAGGGAAGTAGTATGGTAAGTAGGAGGAAATGAGGAGATTAGAAGTAGGGGGAAAGAATAAAAAGGACGGAAAGGACGGAAAGGAGAAATTGAGGAAATCATGAGAAGTGAGAAAGGAAAGTGGAGGGATGGGTAGTAGAGTTGTAGAGGTAAGTTGGGGCACGCAGCACCTACTTTTTCCAACTTTCTTGGCAGAACTTCACTCTTTTTGTTTTTAAAATTGAAATCTTTTCAGATTTTAGTATCAGGTGTTGCATTTGACTCTAAAAATTCTTTTTTTTTTTTTTTTTTTTTTGAAAATCCGTCTTCAGAGTTTCGTAGTCCCAGACAGAAACCCTTGTAATAGTTTCGGTCGTGTGACCGTCTGTTGTAGAATACTTTATCCCTGGGAGGAGAAATTAGGGGAGGCGATGCTGGAAAACGGGAAAGTAAGAGATATAAGAGGATATGAGGAGAGTTGCAGTAGGGCTGACGAGGGAAAGGAAGGAAAAGAGAAATAGAGGAAATCATGAGAAGAGAGGAAGGAAAGTGTAGGAGAGGTATTAGGGTTGTTCGGGTGAGTGGGGGAAGGAGAGCTGTTGAAGTGAGAAACGGAGTGGTGGATAGTTGGGAAATTGAGGGAAAGCAGAGGAGGAAGGAGTTGGGGAAGTGGAAAGAAGAGACTTATGGGAGGAGAGGGTGAGTACGGGAAAGAAGGGTTAGTAAAAAAGGGAAAGTATGGGGAGTAGGAGAAAATGGGTAGAATAGAAGTAGGGGAACGAGTGGAAAGGAGGAGTAAAGGAAATTATGAGGAGAAAAAGGAATGTGGGGGGACGGGCATTAGGGTTGTTCGGGTACATTGGGGAGGGAGATTCTGAAGTGAGGAATGGAGGAGAAGGGGTGGTGGAAAGTAGGGAATTTGAGGAAAGAGAATTACTGGAGGAGAGGGTATGTAAGCGAAACAAGGGGGAGCAGAGAAAGGAAACTAGGGGAAATAGGGGGAAAAGAGGAGAGTGGAAGAAGAAGAAAAGAGGGACAATGAGACAAAGAGAAGTAGAGGAAATTATGAGAAGAGAGGAAGGAAAGTGGGGATTCTCATAATACATCAAAAAATGCTCTATATATTTCCGAGGAAAAAAATGAGAAATTGATCAATTCTGATATAGAATGGGGCTTTAGAAATTAATCCTGTGGACACAGCGAGGCAACGAAGACAACGTTGCTTTTGTCGGAGAGCTTAATGCAAAGCTGGTGTCTTCCTCCCTTTTGTTTCGAAACAGCACATCAAATTTTAAACGACGCATTTCCATCTTCCTTAATCCTCATCTTTGAATATCCTACCGTCATTATTATCTTCTATAATTAGGAATTTTCACTTCATCCCCAGCCAAGATTGAAATAAGTAAGAAATTAATCAATTTTATTAACTTTTATTATTAATAATCTTTTACACCAGTGGGGAGAGAGGTCCACATATGAGAGGCATGGTGCGGTCTGTCTGACCGCACGGCCACACTTCAACTAAAAAAGAAATTTTTGAAGCCAAAAATATAATTTCCAAATTTTCAGTTAAAAAAATTAATTTTCAATAAAAAAAGAGTTTAATTTTTAATTAAAAATAGTTGAATTCAACCAAAAAATATGAATTTTTAACAAAATAATTGAATTTTCAACCTAAAAAAAATAATTTTCAACCAAGCAGTTTTATTCGTAACTAAATTGTTGACTTTCAAAACAAAAAGACGATTTTCTTAACAATTGAATTTTCAACAAAAACAGAGATGATTTTTTAACTGAATAGTGTAATATTCTACTAAAAAATATATTTCTTGAAACAAAAATAGAATTTTCAAATTTTCAGTTGAAAACAAATTTTTTAACAAAAAAGATTTCAATTTTAAATTAAAAACAGTTTTTTTCGACTAAAAAGCCAAATCTTCAACGAAATAGTTGAATCTTCAACTGGAAAAATATATTTCTTGAATAAAAAAAAATCTTCAAATTTTCAGTTAAAAAAATTAATTATAAAAAAAGATTTCAATTTTAAATTAAGAACAGATGAATTCAGCCAAAAATTGAATTTTCAACAAAAAAGTTAATTTTTAACAAAAAAAGATGAATTTTAAACTAACAGAAATAGTTAAATATTCAACTAAAAAATGTATTTCATGAACCCGAAATAGAATCTTTCAATTTTCCGTTAAAAAAATTAGGTTCCAATAAAAAAGATTCAAATTTAAAATTTAAAAAAGCTGAATTAAACCAAAAAAGACGAATTTCCAAGAAAATAGTTGAATGCTCAATAGTTGAATATTCAACAAGGGAATATATTTCTTAAACAAACAAAAAATAGAATCTTCAAATTTTAAGTTAAAATAATTAATTTGGAAGAAAAAAAACGAATTTTTAGTCCGACGAATTCAGCAAAAAAAAAAACGAATTATCGAAGGAAAATGTACAACTCGATACTTAAAGCAAATTATTTTCATTTAAAATAAAAAACAGTTGAATTTAACAAATGGGGAGGGAGGGGGGCCGGTAAATTTGTCACAATATAGTCAAATTTTTATTCAGAAAGAATTTTCATCTTTAAACCAAGTAGTTGATATTTTAACCGGAAAAGATTGTAATTTGAATTTAAAAAAAAAACACTTTAATTCAAACGATAAAGATAAATTTTTGAGAAAATACATAAATTTCCAAGTAAATAGTTGTATATTGAACTTGAAAATATCAATTTTGAACAAAAAATGGACTGTATGGGGGCTGCTGAATTTGTGCAAGGTGTTGCGCAATTTCTGGTGTTTCGCCAGAAATTGCTGAATAAGCTGCGATGCAGACTCATAAAGATGGTTTCTGAAGTGTTAAAAACTGTACCAAGAAAAAATCTGTCATAATTTTATAGACTGCAGGTAAAATAGGATGAATTTTCAAAAATTTTATTTTTATTACACTAAGAAATCGAATAGAAGACATTAAAAAGTTAAAATCATTCTTCAATATTATCATGAAATCCCTGGAGTTTTTCGACTCGACTTTATGCTTATGCAGATATTTTAAGCTAGTGGGAGTTCCTCATAAAATAAAAATCGTGACTCAAGGATAACTTTTAAGTTGAATAAAGAAAGGAAGAATAAAAGTCGAAGAAACTTCCACAATAAGGGTCGCTGTGAAAAGATCATCTGATAATAAAAAATGTAATGTTCTTTTACAACTTTTATGATCAAATTTGAGATTTTTTATATAAAGTAACATTAGTTTAGTTTTAATAATTTAGTAATGTATAATTGCATATTTAAATATATAATATAAAATTTTTAATTTTTTCATCAAATAGCAGTCTTTTTTTGTTTCTTTTTTAATGCAGAAAAAAATAATGTCTCAATTCAAATTAAACAAAAAAAATTAAAAAGAGAAAACAAGCAGGGAACCAGCAAGTCCTTTTCCTTCTTTTCTTATTTATATTTATTTTTTAAATTGCAGTCTGAAGTCATATTTACAAAAATTCAGCGGTTGCAATTTTTCATATCATATTTAAAAGGGTGTTGAATAAACAGGGTAACGTTGATTAATTTTTTGTGAATATTTTTACTGTGATTTAGAAAATCAGTGAGAAAAACAACGAAAGAAAAAAAAAGAATGATTTGAAACGTTGCCTTCATTTTCATTTATTTTTTTTATTTCACTTTTTTAAATTTGAATTGAGAAATTTAAGAGTGATGTCCAAACTTGATCCTTGGATTCTTGTTCTTTTAATATTAACAAAAATCTACTTGTTAAAAAATCTGTTTTTATTGCCTTAAAAATAGTGTTAAATAAAAACCGAAATGTTCTTAATTTAAAGAAATCTACTATATGGCAGATTTGTTTTTATTGCCTCAAAAAGGGGCTTCAATAAAAACCAAGACATGGGTAGATTTTCATTAATATTTTTCATCGCGATTAAAAAAAAAACTGAGAAAGAGAGATCAAAGAAGAAGATTAGAAGGTGGCCTTATTCTTCCCTCTGTAACATTTCACTTCCTTTTGTTTGATGCCATGTAATGAGTGGGTCACGTGACCAGATTCCTAACTTACCGGCCATTTTTTTTATTTCCTAACTTATTTTCACACGAAGCGCCACATCGAGTTGAAAATTTAGGATACCAAATAAGAAGCACTAAGAAAAGTGGGTCTGGTCCTGAATTTTTATATCCGTGAAGAACGTTTTTTTGTAAATAATTTTTTTTTGCTTCTTTCATGATGATTAAAATTTAGGACCAGACCCGCCTTTCTCAGTGCTTCTCATTTATTATTTCAAATTTTCAACTCGATGTGGCTATTTGTTTGAAGACAAGTTAAGAAATAAAAAAATTGTCGGTAAGGTAGGAATCCGGTCACGTGTCCAAGTCGATACATTGTAGGAAAATAATTTCTTGATTCTTCTGAAAGGCAAACTAACTTATGAAGCCAGAGCGAAATCACGATCACTCGCTAGAGACATGAGCACAGCGTGTTAGTTCAGTTTAAGAGTTAAACTCCTTTTGAAAACTTCTTATTTACACCCACCTTACGAGCCCCAGGAGAAACGCGTTTCTCCATAGGAACGAAAAGTGAAATGTAAAGTCAAAATTTTCACGATTTCGGAGAGAATACCAGTAGGCCGAGGGGTAATCGTAATTACGCCTTAGAAAAGTAGCCATTTTCTCCAAAATTGCGTGAGTTTAACTTGAATAAAAAAAATAAATAAATAAAAAAAAGGAGGCTAGAAACGAATGTCTTAAAAAAAAAACTCGAGCAAAGCACGCCACAAATGTTCTTGAGTTTGCCAAGAGGAAACACTCCTAACGTTGTGAAAAGAAGGCCTACACACTGCACTCGTCACTTCTAACTGCAAGATTGCTCTCCTCAAAAGCACAAAACCGAATCACCTACTCACTAGGAGCCTCGGGACGCGAGTGTCAAGCCGACCAAGTGGGACTCGTCTCCCGTGCAATTGCCTCTCTGTGCTGGCCGAGCGAGCTGTGCCGTGATTGGCTGGGAGTCCCCACTCTATACTGTAGGAACGGGTCTTCGTTCCATGTGCTTTGTGCAGATGTTCGCCGCGCGAGACGGCTCCTCTCCCGTTCAACTGCCTCTCCGTGCTGGCCGAGTGCACTGTGCCGTGATTGGCTGGGAGTCCCCACTCCATACTATAAGAACGGATTTTCGTTCCCTCTGCTTTGTGCGAAATGCGGATGTTCGTTGCGCGGAGAGGCTCACTAAAGGAAAGTATTTTAATATAGTGTTGCGAGAGTTTGTAGAATATTTCGTACAGTATGTAAAATTTGTTTTTCAGAAGGCAGGCTAAACCTACTCTTTATACCTCTTTCTTCATTTTGTTTTCACAAATTTGAATTCAGACATTCACGAGTGTTTTCCTAAATATTTACTAAAATCTAATTGTTGGAAAATTCTTTTTTTTCAAAAGGGTGTTAATTAAAAACCAGAACGTAGATAGATTTTTGTCAATCTTTTTTTATTGTAATATAAAAAATAAGTGAAAATAAAAAAAGAATGAAGGGTTACATTTCGAGTAAAGAAAATTATTTTGCAACAAAAAAAAAAACCATTTTTTGACGAGTAATAGTAATAGTTGATACTTTACCAAGGAGGATGAAATTTCAATTAGAAAAAATGAATTTTAAAATCGAATAGACGAATTTCCAACGAATGAAAATTTTTCAATAATAAAAGAAAAAAAAAGTTTACCTAAATTGTTGAACCTTAAAGCCAAAAGACAAATTTTCTGTACAAAAATTGAATTTTTAACCAGAAAAATATGAATTTTCAGCAAAAAAAATTGATTTCCAACAAAATAGTTAAATTTTCAACCAAAGAGAAAAGTTTGAAAAATTTCAACAGAACTAAAAAAAAAAAATTTCAAATAATTAGTCAAACTTTAATCTACAAAGATACTTGAATTTTCGAACAAAAAAGACGAATTTTCAATAATAGTTGAATTTTCATTAAAAAATTGTTTAATTTTCAATCAAACAGTTGCATTTTCATCCAAGAAAGATTAATTTAACACTAAAACAGATGATTTTTAAATCAGAAAGACAAATGTTTAAAAATATAGTTGAATTTTCATTCAAAAAATATTTAAATTGATTTTTCAATACAAAATGTGAATTATTCTTAAAAGGTAATTAAAAAGGATAAATTTTTAACAAATTTATTGAATTTTTAACCAAACAGTTGCATTCTTATCAAAGAAAGATGAATTTTTTACTCAGACAGATGAATTTTGTAATTAAAAAAAATAAATTTGGAACAAAAATCTCTTGACTATTTGAATATTTGTTTTTTTTTCTTGAATATTAATTTTTTTAATTAAAAAGCCAACTATTCGATTTTTTATTAGAAATCTATATTTTTTAGGTGTATAAGTTGATATTTTTTTAATTTAAATATTTTGTTGAAAATTCGTTTTTTTTGTTGAAAATTTTGGCAACTGAAAATTCAAGTATTTAATTTTTGGTTGTAAATTCTTCTTTAATTGGAAATTGATCATTTTAGATGACAATTCATCTTTTTGTTTTAAAATTTAATTATTCCAGTTAAAGATTCATTATTTATGATGAAAATTTATCACTTTTTTCAAAACTATTTTGTAGAGAATTTTTTTTCTTTGGTTGCAATTTTTTTTGACTATCCATTTTAATATTCCGTCATTCTATTTGAAAATTATTTTTTTTATGGAAACGAATTTTTTATAACTGAAAATTTTACTATTCACTTTTTGGTCGTAAATTTATCTTTTTGAGTTGAAAATTCATCATTTTAGATGACAATCAATTTTGATTTTGTTGGGAAATTTATCACTTTTTTGAAAATTAACTATTTTTTATAAAATTTGTTTTCTTTGGTTAAATTTTTTTATCTGAAAATTTAACTAATTCAATTAATTATTTTTTCATTTTAGTTAAAAATTAATTCTTTAATGAAAACTCATTTTTTGAAAATGTAGTTATTCAATTTTTAGTCGAAAATTCATCATTCGAGATGAGGATTCATCTTTTTGTTAAAAATTTAACTGTTCCAGTTGCAAATTTATCGTTTTAATGCAAAATTCATCACTTTATTTCAAAATTCAACTATTTTGTTGATTTTTTTTTTGTTGAAAATTCATTCTTTTTATTTTTTGAAAATTAATTTTTTCTAATTAAAATTTGACCATCCAATTTTTGTTTGAACAAATATATTTTTTTAGTTAAAAAGTCTTGATTTTAGATGAATATCTATCTTTTTGGTTCCAAATTTAACTATTTGAATTTAAGCTTTATTATTTTGGTTGAAATTTCTTTTTTCGAAAATTAATTTTTTTAATTTGAAATTAAACTAATCCAGTTTTTATTATTCAGTTAAAATTGATCCCTAAGTTTGGAAATTAATTTTTTTAATTAAATTTTTTTTTTAGTTGAAGATTAATCGTTTTAAATAATAAATTCGTCGGTTTTTTGACTGTATAATTATTTTGTTGAAAATTTTTATATTTTTTAAACAAAATAATTAAACTTTTAAGAAAAAAGTAAAACTTTTTACGAAACTGCTGGGAAGTATGAACACGCGTGAAGGTTGATATCTGAAAATAACCTCCCGGTCAAAAATCCAATAACGTAACAACATTGCGTCCATTTTCAGCGAGCACGTATAGCAGCGAGAGAATTCGAGCGTTCTATAAAAAAAAGCTATAAAAAAAAAAAAATTCTCTCTGCTCAAGATTATTCCATGTGTACTTGATTTGAATTCGAGATTTTCTTATGCTGCAAATTTTCAGAGAAAAATGTATTTTTCTATTGACTATATTTATTAGTGCTTAGCTGAAAATACAAATTTTAGAAAAAAAATAAATAACCCTATTTTTTATTCAAAAAGCCACTGTAAAAAATCGGGTCCCGATAAAAAAATATTGTATGGAATACAGCCAAAAATGTACAGAAATTTTTTTTTTTTCGAATTATATTTAAAATTATTGTGGCTATTAGGAAATTGTTTAAACAAAAGCTTTGAATTTCTATTTTTGTTTTTTTGAGGATTCATTATTTTAGTTGATGAAATTTTTACGAAAAGAGATGAAAATATTTTTTTATATATACAAAAATATTTGAATCCTCAACCAAAATAGATTAATTTTTAATAAAACAGTTGCATTTTTAAATAAAAAGTATAAATTTTCAAACAGAAAAATTAATTTTCTAACAAAAAGATGAACTTTCAACTGAATATAATAAATTCTCTAACGAAAAGACAAATTTTCAATAAAATAAATGAATTTGCAATCAAATAGTTGAATTTTTAATTAGAACAGATCAATTTGCAATTTAAAATATCAATTTTCAACCAAAAATGGAATAGTTTCATTTTTATTTAAAAAAATTAATTCTCAACCCATAAAATCAAATTTTCAAAAACTTTTTAGTCTTTTCATCCAAGAGATGCATTTTGATCTAAAATGATGAATTTTGCAAAAAATGGATTTTTGACAAAATAGTTCAACTTTGAACTAATTAGTTGAATTTTCAAACGACAAATAATAATTTATGATGCAAAATATAATTCATTATATTTTAAAGCAGAAATATTTTAATTGAAATAAAAAACAGTTGAATTTAACCGAAAAATATAAATTTATAAAAATATAATATAAATTATAAAAATATAATAAAAATATAAAAATGATGAATCCTTAATTAAAAAAAAATTAATTTCCAACAAAAGAGTTCAATATTCAACTAAACAATTATAATTAATGTGATTTTTTTCTCTTTACGTGGTTTCAAATCAATATTTTTAAAAATATTTATTTAATAGCATGGAAAAAAATACCATGAATCATAATATAGTTGAATTTTCAACGAATAAGATAAATTTTTAACGTTTCTTTAAAAAAAAATGTCAACAAAATACATAAATTTTTAATTAAAAAAGAGACATTTTTAACCAAAGAGTTGAATTTCCAACTAAATAACATATTTTTGGAACATAAATATAATAGATAAATTTCGAGTAAAAAAATTAATTTCAACAAAAAAAAACGAATTTTTAACGAAATAGTTGAATTTGAAACAAAAGAGATGAATCTTCAACCCAAAAATGAATTTTTAATAAAGTAGTTCAACTTCCAACGAAGTAGTAGAATTTTCGAAAAAATATATGACTTTTTGATAAAATAATTTTTGAATTCAGTTCAATTTTTTACAAAAAAAAATGAATTCTCAATTCAAAGGGATGAATTTGTAAAAACAGTAAAATTTTCGAAGTTGAATTTTGAAGAAAATAATTTAAAATCCAACAAAAAATTTAATTTTCTTCAAAAAGAAGAATTTTTAACAAAATAAATGAAACAGTTGAATTTTGAACCCAAAAATCGAAATTTTCAACAAAAAAGTTAACTTACGCCCAAATTGTTGAATTTTCAATTATAATGATGAATTTTCAACCGAAAAAATATCTTCTCAAATTGATTCAACCTTAAACCAAATAGTCGATTTTCAAAAAAAAAAAAAAAAAAAAATGAATCCTCAACGAAACATGTGATAGTTAATATTTCGATGGAAAAAGATTTTTATTTTTATTCAAAAACAGTTGAATTCAAACAAAGAAAAGATTAACTTTTTGAAATAAATAATTTTCTAGCCAATATGATGAATTTTCAACTAAAATGATGAAACTTCAACAAAATCCAAGAATTTAAAAAAAAAACATCCAACCAGAGTAAAATTTGCAAACAAAAAGTTTATTTTTTGACGAATAAGATTAATTTGATACAAAAGAGATAAATTAACAATAAAGTACATGAATTTTAAGCCAAGTACTTGAATTTTCAACTAAAAAAGATAAATTTTAAAACAAACAGTTGAATTTTCAACTAAAAAATAAATAATATTGTTGCATGTTCTAGCCGAAAATATGAATTTTCCAGGAGAGAGTCTAATTTTTAACCAAAAATATAAATTTTCAAAAAAAAGTTAATTAAAGCCCAAATAGTTAGATTCTCAACAAAAGGGAATGAATCTTCAAACCAAAACAAAATTATTTTAAATGAAGCAGTGGCATTTTCAACCAAAAAGGATGAATTTTCATCGAGAAAAGATCAATTTTCAATTCGAAATGGAAAAGTTATTTTTAGCTAAAAAAAATTTCTCTTGTAAGAACAAATTTTTCATGGAATAGTTGAATGTTCTACAAAAGAGAAGAATTTTCCACTGAAATTATGAATCTTCAACCAGAATAATGGTTTTTTAATTTTTTAAAGCGTTCAAAATTCAACCAAAGATTTGATTTTGAACCAATAGGATTAATTTAACACAAAAAAGTTAAATTACTGTTTGATCCATCAGGCCAGGATCAAGGTCATTCCGCGGTCAAATTAAAAAAAGCTTAAGCGGAGAAAACGACCTGATGGAGTCAAGCAGACTCTGAATTCGGATTCAGAGACCCCAAGAATGTAAAAGAATCGTGGTCTTCTCTGCTCAAACGGTTTCTTCTTAATGTGACCTTGAAATGACCTTGATCTTGACCTGATGGGGTGTAACAGACCCTGAATTCAGATTCAGCAACCCGAAGACTGTATAAGAATCGTGGTTTTCTCCGCTTCGACGGTGTTTTCTTAATTTGACCTTGGAATGACCTTGATCTTGACCTGATGGGGTGTAATAGACCCTGAATTCAGATTCAGAAACCCGAAGACTGTATAAGAGTCGTGGGATTCTCCGCTTCAGCTGTGATTTCTTCATTTGACCTCGGAATGACCTTGATCCTGATATGATGGGGTACAGCAGACCCTGAATTCAGATCCAGCAACCCAAAGACTGTATAAGAATCGAGGTTTTCTCCCCTTCAGCTGTGTTTTCTTCATTTGACCTTGGAATGACCTTGATCCTGACCTGATGGGGTATAGCAGACCCTGAATTCAGATTCAGCAGCCTGAAGACTGTATAAGAATCGTGGTTTCTCCGCTTCAACGGTGTTTTCTTAATTTGACTTTGGAATGAGCTTGAGCTTGAGCCTGACCTCATCGGGTCTAACAGACCCTAAATTCAGATTCAGAAACCTGAAGACTGTATAAGAATCGTGGTTTTCTCCGCTTTAACGTTCTTTTCTTAATTTGACCTTGGAATGACCTTGATTCTGACCTGCTGGGGTCTTACATACCCTGAATTCAGTTTCAGCAATCCAAAGACTGTATAATAATCGTGGTGTTCTCCACTTCAGCTGTGTTTTCTTCATTTGACCTTGGAATGTCCTTGATCCTGATCTGATGGGGTACAGCAGACCTTGAATTCAGATTCAGCAACCCAAAGACTGTATAAGAATCGTGGTTTTCTCCGTTTCAACTGTGTTTGCTTCATTTGACCTTGGAATGACCTTGATCCTGACCTGATGGGGTATAGCAGACCCTGAATTCAGAATCAGCAACCCGAAAACTGTATAAGAATCGTGGTTTTCTCCGTTTCAACTGTGTTTTCTTCATTTGACCTTGGAATGACCTTGATCCTGACCTGATGGGGTATAGCAGACCCTGAATTGAGCACGTCAGAGCAAAAGAAAGACTCCGCAGAGCCGTGAGGAAAAACGAGACAAGTACCGTTAGAAAGGGAAACTCTTACGCAGAATGCCTGAAGAGCAAGATAGCGCAACGATAATTGTCTCGCTTTTCCTCTCAACTCTGCGGAGTCTCCCTTTTGCTCTGAGGTGCTCAATTCAGAATCAGCAACCCGAAGACTGTATAAGAATCGTGGCTATTCTTCGCTTTAACGGTGTTTTCTCAATTTGACCTGGGAATGACCTTGATCCTGACCTGATGGGGCCAAACAGAACCTGAATTA